>JAZHYW010012256.1:0-19578 GCA_037355805.1 Ixodes ricinus
GGTTCCAGAAAGTTCGTGACAGGAAGCGGCCAATATGATTGACCAGGCCCAAAAGACGACGAACGCCGGCGGTATCTTCAGGCGCAGCCATAGCTTGGATAGCCTCCACTTTGTCAGGATCCGGGAAGATGCCTTGGGCACTGACGATGACTCCGAGGAACTTCACGCTGCTCGAAGCGAAGGTACATTTCTTGCGGTTGAGCGTGACTCCCGCTTTCGCCAGTCGGTCGAGGACTTCCCGGAGACGACAGTCGTGTTCCGAGCGGGTCTTGCCGAAGACTAGGATGTCGTCGATCATGTTCACCACACCCGCTTGGCCCTCGAGGATCCGGGACATCTGCCGTTGGAAGAACTCTGGTGCAGATGCGATCCCGAACGGCAGCCGGAGGAAACAGTAGCGGCCAAACGGGGTGATGAACGTGGGTGTACTCCTGCGACGATGGTGCCAGCTTGACTTGGTGGAAGCCCGACGTCGCGTCCAACTTGGAGAACACAGTCGCCTCCCCAAGCAGCCCGAGGCATTGTTCCACGGTCGGCAGTAGATGACGCTCCCGAAGGATCACCTTGTTAAGTCGAGTGAGGTCTACGCAGAGCCTGTAGCCACCGGTAGCCTTGGGAACGACGACCAACCCGGCGCACCAGTCCGTAGGAGTGTCGACGCGACGGATAACGCCGTCGGCTTCGAGCTTGTCCAACTCTGCCTTGACGACGTTGTGGAGCGGGAGCGGAATGCGTCGGGGCACACTCAAGGAAAACGGTGTCGAGCCTGGCTGCAGGCGGATGGTGTACTCCTCCTGGAGTGTTCCGAGTCCACGGAAGAGGTTGGGGTCGAGCGACAAGTCCCCAGAAGGCTCCGGAGGCTTCGAGACGCAGTCGAGGAACTGGCAGACCCCAAGGCCTGAATTGCTGGGAAACCCAGCAACGGGACGGTCTTGGTCGCCAGCACGTAGAGCCGCTGCTTTACAGACCTGCCGCGCCACGAGAGTGTTGCAACGAAGGTGCCTAAGACTGGTAGGCTGTGATTGGCAGGACCTTTTAGCTCACCCTCGGGGTCTTGCAGCTTGGAGGAAACTCCGGCGAAGGTGTTGGGCACGACAGTAACCTCGGCACCCGAGTCCACCTTGAACGCAAGTGGGCGGCCGTTGACGAGCACCTCCACAAACTTGGCGTTTGGGCGCTCCTCTGCGACGGCATGCAGCTCGATGGAGTTGGCCGACGGTTTAGGTGCAGTCCTTTCGCTGGCCCGTTTCTTTTTGAGGCAGACGGTCTCGAAGTGCCCTGTCTTCTGACAGTAGTTGCAGGATGCGCGTCGTGCAGGACAGTCTTTGCGCGGGTGCGCCGCGCGCCCGCAGAACTGGCACAGCTGACTGGGCTTGTCCGTCGAAGCCGGCACAGGCGTCTTCCGTCTTCGCATACGGGCCGCGTCTACGGCGAGCGGGGCGGACTCTGCCGAGTCACGTGTTTCGCGCTCGTTGTCGGCGTCTTCCTGCTGTCGAACGTGCGTGAGCGCCTCTTGCACGGTCAGTCGTGGATTCCGACAAAGGCTGTCGGACAGCTTGCGGTCTAACAGGCCGACCAAGAAACGGTCCCGGACGAGCCGCTCCTCGATGTCCGGGGACTGATAGTTGCACTTTTTCACCATAGTGCGGAGCGCGGTGAGAAAAGCGTCTGCTGTCTCACCCGGTTGCTGGACCCGACGGTGAAAGCGAGCCGACTCGTAAAGTTCGTTCGGCGGGTGCACGAAGTGGGCCGTGAACGCTTGCTTGACCGCGGCGACGTCCTTGAAGTCAGTCTCCCTCAGCGTGGTGGAAGCAAGGATCACCCTGGCTTGGGGACCCATGCAATAAAGCATGGACCGCACTTGAACCTCGGGGGTGGCGGCGTAGAGGCCCGTGGCGTAAGAGTAATCCTCGTACTGGAGCAGCCACGTGGGCCAGGCGCTGGGGGTGTCAAAGTCGAACTGCGGCGGCGGGCGGAGAGGCACGATGCCCGGTGGGACCGGAGGGACGGGCCGCTGAGCAGACTGGTCGTCGTCAGGCATGGTGACGGTGAGCGCCGAAAACTTTCCCGGCGAAGGCGTCCGGTGAAGCGGAAAGCCGGCGCGTCGGCGAAAACTAGGCCTCGCGTGAGAGCGGCAGACGTGAGCACGCTTCTGACACCATGTTCGGCGCCGCGTGGGCGGGCGGTATCGGGCGAGAGATAGAAGGACGACAGCGGTGACTGACTCTCGGAACCAGAACTGAAACTTTATTCTCGAACCTTCTCTTAATTATATACATGCGGACGCACAGCTAGCGCCATCTCGGGAGACACAAGTTAACCCCGGTAACACATGGTTAGCGACCCCTACAAAAGGTACACCCATTCCTGTTAAATCGGAGCACAAGTTTTTAGGCCTAGTATTCGATAGTAGGTTAACTTTTGGCCCACATATAAAGGAACTAAGACTAAAATGTAAGCGAAAGTCGAATCTTCTTAAAGGGTAACTGCAAAGTAAAAAAAGTGTATTTTTAAACAGCCTATTTAGGACAAGCATGTCACAAAACAATTTTTCCGGCAAAAACAAAATTTTTACAGCAATATTTATTGCGCAGGACTGATTTTAGTTTGCGGCTATTTCACCCGTTTTGAATCGCGCGCCACAAAGTTGCTATTATACGTCACAGAGTAGCTGCTATACGTCACGGAGTGACGTATACCAGCTCACTCCGCGGGCGTCGAAAGAGCGGGAGTTTCAAATGCGGAGAGGTTGGGACTCCGACTAAATTACGTCCTGTGGCGGAAATATTGCTAGAAAAAAATTTGTTTTTTTCGCGGAAGATTTCTTTCGTGACATGCTTGTCCCAATTAGGCTGTTAAAAAAAAAAAACTTTTTCCTTTGCAGTTACCCTTTAAGGTCCTTGCACACAGTTCTTGGGGTTCCGACCGTGTCTGGCTTTTGCGAATCTACAGGGCCTGTGTTCGCTCAGTTTTGGATTATGGAAGCATTGTTTATGGTTCTGCCAAACCCACTACACTTAAAATGTTGAGACCCAATCCATCACCAGGCGATCCGACTGGCAACCGAGCCTTCCGAACATCCCCTGTGCCCAGCTTGTATGCTGAGTCAAATGAGTGGTCGCGTGATAAACGTAGCTTTTATCTTAGCACACAGTACTTTTTAAGACTCCGCACTCTTCCACAGCATCCAAATTTTTCTTTGATTGAAAGCATAAAATATGAGCAAACCTTTCAAAACAAGCCATCCGTAACGCGTCCCTTTGCACTTCGTGTGAAGGATGCTGCAGCGACTTACAGTTTTGACATATCTTGTTCTGTCATGGAAACTGAACAAAGACTTGCTCCTTGGGATGACCTAGCTATAACATGCGACCTCTCTTTGACAAAATACAACAAGAAAGTGGCCTCCGCTAGTGTTATAAAACAAGAATTTTTTGAGATTGCTAGTCGTTACGAGACAGACAAAAGTTTTTTTACTGATGGGACGAAAGGTGCTGGCTATGCTGGCTGTGCTGCGGTTGGGCAGACCTTCCAATGTGTTAGACGAATTAATGCCAATGCATCTGTGTTTACCGCTGAGCTTCATGGACTCTTACTGATGGTAGATGAAATAATCAAACAAAAATACAGATTATCTGTGATATTTACAGACTCGCTCAGTTCCCTCCTTGCCCTTAACTCTGCAACATCCTGGAGGCATCCGCTTGTTTCTCTGCTTCGTGTTAAGTTAATAAAGGCTATAAAGCAAAACATCACTATTCACTTTTGCTGGGTTCCTAGCCATATAGGAATACACGGCAATGAGGAAGCCGACCGAGCCGCAGGTGCATGTGTAAACAGGACCATTGAAATTCACACCCTCCCTGTGACAGACTATAGAATTACACTACGAAATAAAATCAAAGATTCCTGGCAGGTAGAGTGGGACTCTGATCCTCACAATAAGCTGCATAGAGTTAAACCTGTTTTAAGTGAATGGCGCAGCGCCAGACACCGGGAAAGGTTCTACGAGGTCATTTTATGTCGACTGAGGATAGGCCACACACACCTGACTCATGGCTACCTTTTAAGAAATGACGACCCACCGATGTGCGACTACTGCTCAGAAACCCTAAGTGTACTTCACATTCTTTTAGTATGCCCACAATTTAATAATGAACGCCGCTCCTACTTTTCTATCTTTTTCAGAAAACAAATACCTTTTCACTTGGCACTTTTGCTTGGAGACGAGCCTGTTACTCCGTACAGACAAGTTTTTAACTTTTTAGAAAAGATTAATATTTTACATCGACTTTAAACTACAATCTTCTTTAAGTGATAGTTGATATTTTGATCCATTGCAGTAATAAACCTTGTGGGGTTTCCCCATTCCCCTAGCTCGTCCCCGAGTGAACAACGCCACACCGTTCTCTGTTGTGACCGTTTATTGCCTCTGGGTGGTGCCGCGGGAACTCTGGTCGGCCGATGGTCGCCGGCCCGGGCTGGTGTTGACTTGCCCGTGCCCCATGTCGTCGCCGGATCCAGGATGCCGATGGCTGCCCGCCGTGCCGATGTCGTGGCCTCGCCGGAGCCCCCGAAGGGGAAGCGGCCCGATGTTGTGTCCGGTGCAGGTGGTGGTCGCAAGCCAGAGGAGAGAAGCCCCCCGCGCCGGACGCTGTCCCTCCTTATCAGCTAAAGTCGTGCTCGGGAGAGCGCCACCTGGCGTATCACTCCCACCAATCACACGTGCGGTGGGTGGAGAGGATGTCACGGAGATGTTGCCGGAGGAGAGGGGGAAAAGGGGAGGTGCGCCCCTGGCGACAGGAACGATGGGGACTGCCAGGTTCCCACACTACCCTCCCCTCAAATCTCGAGTCCGAGTACGTGGAGGCCGCACAGTCGCGCACACACACACACAGCACTGAAGAGTCCCAGCGCACTCCACGTAGCGAAGTCCCAGAACACGCAAACACTTAAAATTACCAACACTACGAAACGCTTACTAAACAACTCAATCTCCTATCGCGACACAATAATATAAAACCGTAAACAAACGCGGATGCAGTGCACTTCCCGACACTAAAAAACAACAAAGCCGAAACGTTTTAGGAAAAGCTAATTCAGGACGGAGTATCTTTTAACTGAACTGAACAAAGAACTGCGAACTTGCGCACTAGAAAGCGTACCCACTATCACCGAACCAAATCCCGGCACCGCATGACTAAGGAGTCTTCTTGCAAGCACCGAGACGGGTCCGGCTCAAGCAAGCAAGCAGTCCAGAACGCTCTGACGCAGCACTGAAGATGGCAAGACAAAGGGGTCGAAAAGCAGCGAGCTCAAAACGGATTATCTCTCTTGGAACTAACCTGAACAAAAGACTACGAACTCGCGGATTAGAATGCGTACGCGCTATCGCCAAACCAATCCCCGCACCGCATAACTGAAAAGTCTTACTGCAAGCGCTGGGACCGGTCCGAGTCAAGCGAGAAAGCAAACCAAAACGCTCCAACATGCCGAGCTATTCCGAATCTACAACAGAAAACTTATTCGCGCAAGATTACATCCGGTGGTGGGGACGAGCTCCAGAACCCTGTTTTTCTGCACCGAAAAACTCCGAAGCGGTATCTACAGTTTTCCCACTGTGTTCCAACACGCGCTTGCAACTCCACACCGAGGCGCTCATCACTGCAGCGAAAACCGTTAGTACTCTAAACCTGCCCGGTCTCGCACATCTCCGAAGCTAACCTCCCGCTCGCCAGACGGCTAGTACTTTAAACCTGCCGGTCTGACCAAAAATGAAACAATAACCTCTCGTCCCATCACCGAACAACCGATAAAACGAAGGTCTTGGTGTCACTCCTCCGCCTGAGTCACGCGAGTCCGAGAGAGATACCGACGTAGGCGGCATCTAAGCACATAAAACAGGTGATTCCGAGCAACATAACTTGCGGAAGTCTTAGAGTCACTCGGTCACCATCACACCGAAATTGCGAACTAAAACGAAACGATTCCCGTGCGTCTCGGACTGCGCAGCGCCACCACGTACCACGAACAAACGAAGGTCGTTCGCGGAAGCTAAAACGGGCTGCATAAGTGCGTCGGAATCAGCAGAAACTAATCTATCCCGAAGAATACCCTCGCGCCAACTGCAATACCAGCAGCATACAGCGCCGGCGGGGGCGCGGCCCGACTCCCGGAGTCCGTCATAGCAATACCAGCTACTTTGCGACGTTAACGGCCGGCGCCCCGCCCGACTCCTTGGAGCCAAAGAAACGCGTATATTTACAAACCCAGACCGAACTGCTGATCCTTCGCTACTCTTGTTGCTAACCATAGATTCCCGCCGGACACAAGGTGCCCGCTCGGTCTCGAAATCGCCTTCGGAAGTAATAAAATCTGTACTACGCCTAAGACGAAGTTGGTGGCGCGTAAAGAACCAATTTAACGGAAAAAGGTTCGCCTCAAGCCTGGAGAACATTTTATGTGGGGTTACGCAATGGAAACAATCACGTAATCTGCCTTTCTCTCCTAACCATTCGCCGCGAATACTATCTGTATTCTATAAAACCTGATAACCATTCCCTTTCCTAAATAAAGATAGCGCCTCAACAGTACCTTAACTACCCTGGAAAACCCGCGACACGACAAAGGAGCGATTCAAACAAAGACCTAGGCCTAACTCTAAGAACAATGAAAAGGAGCGCATGGTCACGACCAAATAACCAAAATACTAAAAGCGACGCGGAGGAAAAGGCCGCAACCCTCAGAAGCTTAGCGTAAAAAGCAAGACAATACAAGATCAGAACGCGACGGAGAAACTGACCCCAGCGCGAAAAACGTTCACCCACGTGGTGCGAACGGAAAATACAAAAACGGAACACAAGTCCAACTCACAACAAAATGTAATACTAAAATAGTCATTGAAACGCGTAAAGACAACTGACGATACTAAGCCAACTAACGCGGCCGGAGAGTCGTCGAAGGTGCGAACTCACACGGTCTTCCTTCTTCGTGGGCGACGCAAACAAAGGGGCTCCGGGATGGCCTGGGCGGGTGGCGTCCATCTTGGGGGAACCGGCGGCGGGATCTTGGGCATGCCTGGGGAGAGCTTCCCGCGGCGACGGCGTCTTCCGGGCGCCAGAGCAACGGTCACCAGAGCAGCGTGGAATTGCGGGCGATTCGCCCAGGAACGAGCAGGCCCCACGTTGGTGCGCCATTTTGTGGGGTTTCCCCATTCCCCTAGCTCGTCCCCGAGTGAACAACGCCACACCGTTCTCTGTTGTGACCGTTTATTGCCTCTGGGTGGTGCCGCGGGAACTCTGGTCGGCCGATGGTCGCCGGCCCGGGCTGGTGTTGACTTGCCCGTGCCCCATGTCGTCGCCGGATCCAGGATGCCGATGGCTGCCCGCCGTGCCGATGTCGTGGCCTCGCCGGAGCCCCCGAAGGGGAAGCGGCCCGATGTTGTGTCCGGTGCAGGTGGTGGTCGCAAGCCAGAGGAGAGAAGCCCCCGCGCCGGACGCTGTCCCTCCTTATCAGCTAAAGTCGTGCTCGGGAGAGCGCCACCTGGCGTATCACTCCCACCAATCACACGTGCGGTGGGTGGAGAGGATGTCACGGAGATGTTGCCGGAGGAGAGGGGGAAAAGGGGAGGTGCGCCCCTGGCGACAGGAACGATGGGGACTGCCAGGTTTCCACAACCTTTAGTCTTGTGATATTTACTCACCCTGTGTTTGGCGCACTATGGCCTACGCTGCTGCTGCACCTGAAAACTCTAAATTCATTCATTCAGAACTCCACTATTTCTGAGGGTTAATATAACATACTTAACAATCATGATCAAATTCGACCACAATAACCACCTCAGTTATAGCTAGGTTCTATTAAGACGAATCTATGAGGCCAAATATTCAGGGCCAGACTCGTCCTCTGGCGATCTGGATTTTCACTTCATCAATTAATACTTTAGTTCACCTAGCATGCTGCTTTAACTGATTACCAGTGCCATCAGTGTGACTTCCAGATAGACAAGCTTAGATATATCTCCAGCTATACGAGTGCCACCAGGTCGAACCAGCTCGACCATCTCGGGCCAGCTTGACCAGCTGACCAGCTTCGAACCAGCTTGACAAGCATGAATCAGCTTTAGTACCACCTAGACCAGCTAGAACTAAAGCCCATTCATGCTTTAAAAGTAGCGCAAGGTGCTTCGATGCATGAGGCAAGTGCAACGTGCAGTCCTTGGCAAGATCATGGCGGCACAGCGCAGCACTGATTTAGATTTCAGGCGCCATGTTCTTCCCAGAAGTTGCGCGCGGCACGTGTTTCGAGCATTTCCACTACAATGAATGGCGCTACTTTCCCCAAATTATAAGGGCTTTAGCTAGAACCGGTAAATAGCTTGACCAGCTTGATTTTCTTGCTGGTTTTTTCAATAGGGCTACAATATTTTATGCTACGATTCTGCGTGGATACCTCCTCCTACGTTCCGAAATAGTAGTGCCCCGCTAACGCTGACCGTCGGCGATCAGCCGGCGCCGCCGTCCTGTCCTCACGCTCCACTAATGTTGTGGAGGTGCCCCTAGCGCGTCAGGGAGATCGGTGGCCGAGTGAGCTAGCGCACACCAGCTCGGAGCACGTGGAGCGAAAGCTCGCGCTGCAGAACCCAGGGATCCTAGGTTCAATCCCCAGCCCTGCCCGTATCGATCTGGATGAGCATCGTACCGGCGTTCGGTCGTGTATCACTACTGCAGTGGTGCACGTTAAAGATCCCAGGCTAGCGGTTGTACTGCACTGGCTAAATTGCTCATCTACAGCGAGTGACTCGTCGCAACTTTGAAATGGCGGACTAGCTACACGCTGTATAAATATCCACACGACCCCCCCCCTCTCTAGCGCACCAGAACACGGCGGAAACGTCACGCAGCGCCAGCATCGCTCAAGGTGGCAGCACACAGGAGCCCTTCTTGCATACGCGCATACTAAGAGCTTGTTTAATCTGGTACTGCAGCCAATGTCACAAGCACAAGAGCTCGAGGTCACTAGTTTGGTGCGCTTTTACCGAAGAACGAACGCTATACTCTGTTTCACCTTATGATGTACCGCAGGAAAGGCTACAAGCGCGAGCTCCTTGCTCTAGGGCACATCTTGGCGGCACAAGCTCTCGTGCGTTAAGAGCAGCTCCCAACGCTATGAGCTCGCGCTTCTAGGCTTCGCTGCGGTACAACATAAGGCGAAACGGAGTAGTGCTGGTAATGCTTTTCTCAAAGCCAGCAGCGCGGGTTAGCTGGTACATGTAGCTTTGGCCGCAGTCTCAGCTTAGAGGGGTACTGAAACGAAATGTTTTGCACTTATATCTTTGTTTAGATGTAGTCAATGTTGTGCCGGCAGCCTAGAAACACTAGCCTAGACTAGTGTTTTTGGGCTATAGGCAGAGACCTCAAGAAAACTAATTTTAAAACGAATGAACCGATTTCAAAATTGTGTCTGGTGGCGGTCTGGGAAGCTCCGTTGGAATGCCGCGACGTCATGAGTTTCTAAGAAGCAGCGCTAGTTCGCGGCAGTATGGCTCGCGCGTGAAGTCACTTGTTAGTCCTGAATGTGACTGGGTGGAGAACGCTAGCGCATTTACTATACTCCGTTCACCCACTAAGCTGAGACTGCAGTCAAAGCTATAAGCGCAAGCCAGCCTGCGCTCCTGACTTTGGGACACGCATTTCTAGCGCGAGCGCTTGTTCTCCGGAAGAACGCTTTAAAGCAGCGGCCTCGAGCTCTCGCCCTCTGATTACTACTAGCATAGCCTCCTCTATACGCGCAAAGCCTGGCAGAAAGTCACATGACGCGGCTGCCAGAAGTGAAAAGGTAGAGCGCAAGCAACGGATAAAGGAAGAGTCTAGGAGAGTCATGTAACGGCCGCCCCAGTGCGGCGAGACACCGAAACACACTATACTTTGTTTCTCCTGTTGTCAGAATCAAAATGAAAGTCTTTATTGGCTCAGGAGAGCCGTGGCACCGCGGAAAGGCGACAGCCGCGGTGCCACGTGTGTAAATGGAACGCCAGCCCTTCCCCGTTCCTTCGTTGCAGTTTCGTCTGTTTTGTTTGCGCGCAAAATTACTACAGGGATGAGTTGAGCTATACTTCGTTTCACCTTATGTTGTACCGCAGCGAAGGCTAAAAGCACGAGCTCATAGCGTTGGCAGCCGCTCTTAAGTCACGAGAGCTTGTGCCGCCGAGATGTGCCCGAGAGCAAGGAGCTCGCGCTTGTAGCCTTTCCTGCGGTACATTATAAGGTGAAACAGAGTATAGTTGGTTATTATTCAATACGGATGGAACCAGCTGAACAATGAGCCTCGATAACCCTGCAACCTCAAGAAAAGCTCTTTCTGCAGGGCGCCCTCGCGGCTCAGTATAAATAGAAAAGAAGGGGCAACACAATTTAGGATTAAAAAAATATGGGTATGCATCAGAACTAGTAGAAGAGGAGGTCGATTTATTAAAATAGTTAGTAGTCTAGCGGTAGGTTGTCTTTTCTGCTTCTCGATCCTTCCCTCATTGTTCAGCTGGTTCCACTCGTAACGCTCAAAATTGGGGGGGGGGAAACTGGGGGCTGATTGATTACAGATTACAGATATTGTAGCGTGCGCTACACTGGCCGAGGTTGAGCAGTTTCGCGTGGCTCGCATAATGAGCCGTGCTCCGTGCTGCGCAAGCGCGAGGAGCAGTTACGTCACACGGCGCACAGCTGGCGTGCCAAAGACGCCGCCGCCGCGCGCCTCGCCGGTCTGCGCATGCGCGGGAGCAGTGACGTCACACGGTCTACAGCTGGCGTGCCGAGCCGCCGCCGCCGCGCCTCCGCCGCCACCGCGCGCGCCTCGCCGGTCTGCGCATTTCTGAGGAGGGACATCATAGCTGCGGCAGACGCTACTGGCGCCGCCGCGTGCCCAGCGTCCGCCTCCGTTGCGCAGTAGCCAAGTTTGACGCTGCACCGGAGCCGCTTGATAGCGCCTCTCATTTTGTGCGCATAAGCTCACGCTGCGTATATCCTGGCATAGCCGAGCTAAGCCACCGTAATTTTCGATACACGGGAACAGCGTCGACAGGTCAGTATCCCCTGCTTGGAGTCTTTGCAGTCCATGCGCCATAGGACACAGAACTGCCCAGACAACGCAGATGGTCTTGAGGACGTCCTCAGCTGGTCTGTGGCTGTGGCAGTGCTGTAGTAAGTGCCGAGAACTCTGCCGTAGCCTCCGCCACAGTCCTCGGCGGCCGCGATCGCCGTAGCCCCGACATCAGCAGGCGTTCTCATAGGTTTCTCCGGAGCCATAGTGAACAGTGTGTTTCGGGTCCTCGGCACTCAAAAGCTGGGCACTGACTACCCCACTCCCCGAGAAATGATATGTGCTACCAGATCCTCACGCCCTAAATTTGCGACCGGGCGCTCTATGGCTACATCATCGAATTTCCAGGCTTTGTGAGTATTGGGGAGGAGATCGAACGGTGGCGCTGGCTAGCGGCCGCCGTCGGAACTATTGTGCGGGAATAACAATCCCGCCGCTAGTATTCGTTCAGCCACGGAAGACGAGGACTTGAGGCTCGTGAAAGGTATGTGGATAATATTCATCTGCTCGAAAAGCATCTGCGTATGGGTAGCATAGTCCCTGCTTGTCTCACCTTGCTTTAAATGTCGCCGCATTCTCGTTGGAAGCAAAAACCAACCCACGTGTAGGCGCTCGCGATCGGCCGCGTCGCTCCGGCTGCGCGCGCCAGGTCGTGCGTGACTGACGCGGTGTGGCGATGTTTGTGCGCTTCCTAGGTTGGAGAAACCGTATTCACGAAACACACGCATTGATTTTCAGTGTCCCTGTCCCTTGCAACGATCATCAGCCACATCGGCGAGAGGAAGAGGTGTCTCGTTGAAGGCGAGGACAGGCTGAAATGTGATCATGTAATCGAGCGCAGCATCGCCCCGGAGAAATTTTCACCAAAACATCAACCAAAATAGTCATTACATTACGTTTTTTCTTGAAATGCCAAAATACAGAACACACTGGTGAAAATTATAATGTAGGATGTGGCTAATTAGACTGCATATTGGAATTAAACGTTACAAGTTATTTTTTTCAATTTAATTTATCGGTTATTCAAAGGTGCACGGTTCAGGATGAAACATCAATGAGTTCTGCACGACGAGGACTTGGTCAGTACACACATTTGCATTGCTCAATCTGAAATTATAGGAATCGCAAAATGATTACCGCAATTGCTTAAATATCACAATATCGAACTGATACTGCTACCTAATATGTTCCAGTGTAAAAACTAGCCTGGATAAAAATAGTGACCAAATGATAACAGTACCTCTGGTCGGCTTCCGAAGCACTCACGACCCGATCGTGTGATCCCTTCGGTAAGATTCTCCGCACGGAACGGCGTTACTTATCAAGAACCTCCTCTTGTGCATTGTTATGAAATAGGTTGGGGATATTTTGCCGGCTGCCAACACAACCACTCGGAAAAAAAAAAAAAAAAAAGATTGCCGGGAGTTTCGGAGGACAATGATTATTCTTATAAAGAAATAAATAAAAATCGCCAAATGTTTCATGAGAAAAAAAACAAACAAAGTTGCCTACTCTGATTTGAACCCACGGCATGAAACAGGCACCTTTCCACTGAGCTACTCACACAACTAGGGGTGCCCGTTTTGACTATTCCTTTTGCACGAAACACAATAAAAACAACTAGCGGAAATTTTTTTTGCTCGGTTTGCTGTGCCGGTTGCCGGCAGAATATTTACTGCCTCTAAAATACAATGTACCGTTTGAACCGATGCAAGCGTGGTTACGCGCCGTACATGCCTCGTCACATTAGCGTAGTTTGCTTGGAAGGCATCGCTTGAAAAGTGACGACCACACACCACGTCGTGCACAGTCAACTTCTTCCCTACTCTTACTTATCCACTGCGATTTGAGTTTTTTTTTCGGCAGGAAAGCGATGAAAACTGTTTCAAGCTCTAAAGCATGCGTCTGAGCACTGCGGTACGCAACTAGGGCGTACTATATTCTAACAAACCTGCAGGGAACGCGACAACAACACGGCAGCCAGCGGCAGCACACCGGAACGCCGGAGTTGTTTTCCACGCAGGCAGTATTTGTTTTGGTGAACGCAGCGCCCCTATAGTTCGATCTCCTCGCTAATAGGATCTGGGCAGGGTTCCAGAGAGCGCCACTCGTCAGTTGATCATCAGCGCCACCTTGGCCAAATAACGCAATACTGGGGCGGCTAAAATCGGCAGCGCTGCCGGCATACCCTTGCGAAATTACTTTATTACCAACTACGAGCGTTGTGTTGTCGCGCGTTACACTACCGACTGTTTTAGGAATCTATCAAATGTTAAATATTTAAATGTGCACCCGTGCGTGGTTGTGTCGTTCTAGCATTAGGAAGTTTTAGTTGGAGCCTTCCTCATGGGTAGAGACAACTCGAAACGGGAGCTAGCAGAACGAAATTGAACGTCATAGTATTACGGCCAAATATAAGTAAAAGCAAATAAACAAGGACAGTTTTTTGTGTTTTTTTACGTTGTTTGCGCACCTTTTAAGGTGACAAAGCGAAGACTTCGTCAAGCTTCCCCCTCTACAAATGCACACTGCAAAAGCAGAACTAAAAACGCCCCTCATCCCTCTCACCGCCTTACCTCACCTTTTTTATTTCTTTTTTCGAGTGAACTTTTTTTGCATGAATAGCTGGCCTCATCTTGGTGATCAGCTTGTTTCCAGTCCTCCTCTTGTTGCCGTGTTGAGGACGATAGTGCTGTCCGAGGAACGCTTTTTCGTGCAAGCTGGCTTAGTTTGGGCGGTGTCGCACGCAGTTGCTCGGTGCATCTGATGCTCGTTCTCGTCGATTGAATATGTTGTTCACTTTTACATAGAACAGAAATAAATGCCGCGTGGATACCCCTTTTCTCGTGGGGTAAGTGCATTTTTTTTTGTTCTGCAATCTGCGCGAGAGGAGAAAATGCTCTACTTCGAAGTTTTCGGTAACTACTGTCAAACGTCCACAAAAAGTCGTTCAATCAAGATGTGTCCGCGGAGCAGAGAGCAATGACGAGTGTCAAAGAACTGACCTGATTTGTAGAATCATGGCATAGAATCCCAAGACAACGCCGGGTTACGAGCGCATTTATTCCAAATAGCCCATTTAGAAATACATCGCAAGTCAGGCAATGTGAACGGAATGTTTATTTTACACGCTTTATGGCATTTATTCATCCCCGACGGCGTTGTATTTTCCACAGTTTCGACGGAAACCCGCAGAGCTTCATGTCCGCTAAGATTCCAGGGTTGCGACAGTCCGGTACACAATAGTGCCTACCGCTTCGGCGTTTGCTCTTCTGCGACATCCGATAGCAATGTTAAGAATAAAAGACCAAAAACGCATGAATCAGTACCTTCAAATTGATACGCGAACAGCCCCACGAGCAAGCAGGCTAGCGAAAGGGCCTTCTCAGTGTTGCAAATATTTTGAGCTAGATGGCGAACGTGTCACCCCAAACTTGACTGCCCGGAGGGTATAGAGGAGTGCTATGCTGCTAGAGGAAATTGTCACTCGTTGACGCCACCAAGCAGCAAGGCTCGCAAATACATTACCCTTAAGCGTGCATAAACAATTGACGTCACGAGCGCGAGACGCATTGCGCCTCTCGCTGGCCGACTTTGAAGCGAAGGGCAGAGAGCTCGCGCTCACGTCATTTCGTTTCCGTACCCCGTTAAAGGTGAACGAGTAGACTAGTGCCACTAAATAAGCTACGCTTCAGAGTAGCAACGCTTGGTCATATTGTGTCTTAAAATCATGGTTGGCCAGTTATCTAAAGCTTTGTTTTAAATCACTGGAAACGCTTTTCCGCTCCTCAAGAAATGTTTAAACAGTTCGCGACACAGCAAAGCAATAATACATGACCTTCCTAACACCGAATCTAGTGCTGAGGAAGTCGCATTTTTGAATCATGACATTCGGCAGTTGCGTCTGCTCTGCATTCGAACCAAAATGGCGGCGCCCACAACAATATCGGGGAACGGAGTGCCGATACCAACGAAAACCCTCAGTTGGGAAACTCACCGTTGAAACCCAGGCCGCTGGCGTCCACCGAAACCGAGCTAAATGCGACAACAGCGCCACTCTTTAATCATTTGTCTTAACTGTGGTCACCTTGAGCTTTTAGAAAGCATGTTTTACGTAAAAACCAACGGAAAAACTCTTCTTGTAGTAGCGTTTGTTGGAGTTTAGTACAAAATGAAGGGCGCGTGTGGTTTTCTAAAATCATTAGTTTGCAAGGTTTTGCAGTACAATTGATATTATTTTTATACAACCATGCCTCAGCGGTGATTTCGAGGTAGCGCGTCCCGACCTAGGAGAATATTAACCTCGGTAGTAATCCGCAGCGCGTCCGCTTGGGCGATGGGGGTGGCACCCCTGAAGCCCCTTCCACAGTATCTGTTTCGGCGCCAAAATGGCCGATTAAAGCCAACATAGAAGTAACGTGCAGTTTCTCGAGTGGCCGCTGCGGGAGAATTGGCGGCGTTGTGATCGCCATGAGCTCGGTTCTCGTAGTACGGATCGGTGCCGCTTTTTCAGAGCAGTCTCTATGGCAGTTTCTCAACTGAGTTGGTCTAGTAACGTTGGCCGATACTGTAAGCGCAGCTCATTTAGTGGCTCTAATTACTACAACATATATCTAGACGAATATACCTGCTTCCATCGAGCTGCTTCCACGTGCCCCGATACAGCACACTCTAAGAAAAAGTTGTACACCCCTAGTCATCATGCGTTTTGACGGCTGTAACGAGCCCTACAGGCTTACTTAACGACCCAATGGGCTCGAGCCATTGAGCGTTACAACCCTGTTGGCAGGTGACAAGCATGGGGTAGTCACGTTTAATAAACTCTTGAATTGAACATTCAAGTGCATGCCGTCGTTCAATAGTAAAAGCCACTTCAAAAATCTCAAAAAGTACTTGAAACTTGTTTTCTTTGTGCGTCGGTTACCATTTATTCAAATTTGAACCGGTCGAAACAGGCGTGTGGCTCAGTTCGCCTAAACTGGCAGAAAACAAACATTGCCAAAGAGTACAGGCAACATTGGTAGGCACCCACTAAAACCCGAGACAGATAAAAAGTATCGCCGGTATCGCGGTTGTCCTTTTTGCTTCCGTCGCGGGTTTTACCATGTACAGCAGTAAACAGCTGGCAGCTGGCGTCGTGCTCGAGGAATTTAACCAATTCTTTAGAAAAGCACAGGAAGCTACGCACGGGCATGAGTTGACTTGAATGTTCGCCGGAACGAGGTAAGGATACTCTTGTCGTCTTTTATTGTGCTGTTCAGTAAAGAGTGTGCTCTCATTAAAGGTGTGATCGGTCAGTTCTGCGTGCAGATCAGTTGCAAATGGCCTCCTCGGTTCCGCCGATCTTGCACGCCTGTCATACCCCATGTTTTTGCCTTCAAGTGCAGTGAAGTATGAAGCATTGAACACCACGACTGAGGCCGGACAGGACGAACGTACACAAATATCTGGGATCATGTCCGTGTATTTCAGTATTTCTCTGTCTCGGGATATAGGATTCGCCTTCACTGGCTCATTTGGCACATTTCATCGAGCAAATTTGATATGTGCTCAGAGTTTTGGGACGGTCGCACGACAGACAACATCCCAGCGTGAATGTTCGTTCAACCGGTCGTACGTTCAAGAGGTCGTACGAGAAACTCTCACATGTCCGCCCCGCACATTAATCGAATTTCCTGAGGAGGTTGCCGAGTTGCCCGGTTGCACCTGCTTATTGAGAAGAGTAAAGCTATACGCACAGACGCGAGAGTGCTCACGCCATTTGGGTCACCCTTTTCGGAAGGCGCGTGTGTCACTGGGGAGCCAGGGTTGCCAGGTGTTTGAACTCCAACCCGCCAAACTTCTACGAGATATAGTCCAAAAATAGCCGAATGTCGATCCAGAAAAATTGCCCAAAAATAGTGACAAAAAAACCCTGATAATTTGAAACGTTTCTTTTGAACACAAAAGACACATAATACAATTTTATCCATCAAATAGAAATATTCACACATCACTAGTTCGCAGAACCAATGGCAGAGCATGGGTACATTACTGCAGTATTGAAACGTGCAAGAAAAACCTCTGTGGGAACAAAGACCTTACAGCACTGCTCTTGGCCCCACAGTCCGAATTTAACATACAAAATATTCTCCAGCGTTTCCATAGCCATCCTGTTTCGCAAGTCCATCTTTGTGAGGGTGACTTGGCTGAACACACGTTCTACTGCAGCGTGGGACAGTGGTAACGTGGGCAGTGATACAGCCAGTTGCGATAGCAATGGAAACATGCATGATCCAGCACTGTTTGTGGCTTGTTTCACATTCTTCCAGAATTTCGTGACAGAGTCGTCACGAAAGTCACGGAACCTACATTGTAGAAGGATATACTCTGACTCCATAGCGGAAACATCGGACGACTTTATGAGCTGGGAAAATGCCTTAAACAAAAAATCAAACAAAAACTTGCCAATGCCATTACAGTGCAAAAGATGGAGGTCACTTTATAACTTCAAATTTGAAGGCAAACGTTTTAGGACACTCTTAATGCATGCAACCAAAAAGGCACGGCACCGTTCGAGAATGGCAGTCTTCTCGTCTCGCTGAGCGACGACTTTTTCGAATCATCGCGGAAAAGACTTCCCATGTGACAAGCCCTAACATGTAACAAATGGCCTTCCCAATCCGAGTCAGGGGAGGCGTGAGCAGGGAGAACAACTCGCTGAAGTAAACACTTCACGAACGAACTCAGATCCGCATAGAGCTTTGATGGATCTGGGTCTTCGCTCTGGAACACTTTGTTAAGCTTGTCAAATTCGTCTACAATGGGGCTTAGGAACTGGACAAACAAAAGTTCTGCTCATCATTGAACATCGTCGAAGACCATTTTAGCCAAATAGCAACGCTCAGTTGTCCTTGCAACATCGAAGTGGGTCTTAAGCTCCGTCCACTGGTCAAGTATCGCACGAAGAGCACCTGCAATGCTCAGCCATCGCGTCGCGCACACACCTACCAACTTTTTCGGCAACAAGCCACAGTTAATGGCACTATAAATACTCTTATAAAACTCTTGTCGCTTCGGAGAATGGGAAAACCAGTTAAATGTTTCTCGCACTAGATAATCAATATGCGTCGGCAGCACGTCCACTGCCTCGTTGCACGCAAGGTGGAGAGAGTGGCAAACACACCTGACCAACACAAAGTTAGAGTTCAACTCCTCATTCTTGTATACGTGCAAGCTGTTGCGCTGCCCGCACATTACACTTGCCCCATCAGTACTGATTCCGACACAGTCACTGATGGAAAGTTTGCGGCTGTCTAGAAATTCGCTCAAATGGCTGAAAAGCCCGTTAGATGAGGCGTCTAGAATTGGGACTAGCCCCAGGAAAGCAGTACAAAAGGCATTCTTCTCGCGAGAGTAGTACCTCGCAACAACAGCCAGCTCTTTCGTCGAAGAAACGTCCGTACTCTCATCAAGAATAAGGGAAAACTTGCCGCCTCTTACGTCGTCCAAAAGCAGCTCCTTGAAAGTTGGTCCAAGCACCTTGGTGACGAGAGCCGTGCACCTGGTCCTGCCCATGGATAGCGATGACGCAACGAATGAGTTTCTGAAGGTGTCGCTGATCAGAGGAGTAAGGTGGTCCGCGGAGGCCAGTGATCCGTGAACGGCGATATGCGCAGCAAGGCGCAACTCGGCGATCTTGATTTCGCGTGTGTAGCTTGGAGGCCTGGGCAGTGAAGTGACATAGGTCTCCAGTTGGTTTTGTTGAAGAGGCAGCGCTCTGGACAATGCCATGTTGTTTTTCATGTTTAGCCGTTCTTCGGTGTGCCTTGAGGTCCTGCACGTGAGCTCGTAGCTCCGATTTGCAGGCGCTGCAGGAGGCCATATCCCTGACGAAGAGGGTGCGAGCCAGTCTATAATAAAGAAAAAAGGTTTAATTAAACCCCGGCAAACACATCCGCCCCCCCCGCTCCCTTCCCAAACCGGAGATGTTTGATGCATACATAATGTCAATATACCGGGTGTTTGCGAGAAACCCAGAACCCGGCTTTTCGCACTGCAAAAATAAACTAGACATTGCGGGGAGCTCCAACTCCGTCAAAACGTAGCCCCAACCGTTCGAGCAAGATGCCAAAGTTTCAGCACCAACCGTTATCTTATTCAAAAGTTATAAGCGATTTTCTGAAAATTTCAATGGAAAAATGGCGGCCGACGGAGCTCTCGAATACATGAAGCTCTATGGCGCCAGAAACCGAAAACGGGCAAAAATGGGCTCTATTTTCCCATTGAAAATTTCAAAAAATCACTTATAACTTTTGAATAAGATAACGGTTGGTGCTGAAACTTTGGCATCTTGCTCGAATGGCTGGAACTACGTTCTGACAGAGTCTGAGCTCTCCGCGATGTCTAGTTTATTCTGGCGGTGCGAACAGCCGGGTTCGGATTTCTCACAAACACCCTATATAACAAAAGACGAGTAAGTGTTAAATAATTAAGCAATGCAGC
>JAZHYW010012257.1:0-25150 GCA_037355805.1 Ixodes ricinus
ACCTGAACCAGATGGGAGCTGCAAGAAGATGGCTCCTCCTTCGACGTGTTAGACTCTTGCTCAGTGCATCCAAACCTTCGGTGTTGCGTGTCTAGGTGACTCAGCGTGGGTCGAAAACCATGCACTCCTTGTTCAGCGTTTCATTCCGTGCCGACTGTACCATGCCGTAGAAGCTGAAGTGAGTTCATGTTGATGTAGTGAATATAACGGTTCCAAAGTACCCAGGTCAATATCACGAGACTTTCTCTTATGGTGAAAATGATGCATGTGTAGCTGTGCGACAACAAAAATGGGAAAGCAGCGAAACGCGAACCAGAGCTGTGGCGCCAGGGACGGGAAGGACGTAATCAACGACGGCTCCTGAGAGCTTCCGAGAAGCGACTTGCCGGTAGAGGCTTGCCAATTTCCGGCAGTGTGAACCATGGTGGTCGCATGTCGCTAGCTGCTCGCGCGACCGCTGTAAGTAGCAAGTGTGAACTCGCCTTCACACATGCAGAGTGCATGTACGGGCCTGGGCAAATTACACTTGGCAACTAAGCAAAGGTATTACTGATGGTAACTCGTCAGAAATAATGACATAGGTATTCATAAATCTGTCAGAAGTTCTATAATTTATTTTTTAAGTTTGAATATCTAAAACAATGCCACTCATATTTTCTCGCATATAACCTGCATCAAAATTTATAGAAAATCAAAGGCAAAGTAGGCGGGGCGCAGCTTCATGACAATGTGCGCAAACACGTAGGGATAGATTCTTCAGAGTCACCCCATCCCTCAGTTCACCTAAGGACTTTCTACTCCCCACCTTCTCCTCCTTTTTAGAGCACAGCTCTTAGGCGCCCGTTTCCGTGTTTCGCGGCGTCGGAGTCGGTGTCGGTGTAACCGTACCAAATTTAGCGGGAAAAGTGACGTCATGTGACCTCAACACCAATTCAATTGCCCGCTAAATTTAGCAGGAAATTGAATTCATGTTGAGGTCACGTGACTAAATTTAGTGGGAAAATTGACATCTCATGACCTCAACACCAATTCAATTCCCCGCTAAATTTAGCCGGGAATTGAATTGCTCTTGTGGTCACGTGACGTCAACTTTCCCGCTAATCTAGCGGAGAAACAGAATTTGTTTATAGGTGACGTGACACCAAGTCATGTGACGTCATTTTCCCCACTAGATTTAGCGGGGAAACTGAATTGGTGTTGAGGTTATGTGGCATCAATTTTTCAGCTAAATTTAGCGGGGAAACTGTGGGAGGAGGGGAGGGTACGGAGGAGGAGGATAGGAGGGTACGCAGGAGAAGGACATGAGGGTACCAAGGGGGAGGAGGAGGGGAGAGGAAAAAGAAAAGGGGAAGAGGAAAGGAGGGGAGAAGCAGAGAAGGAGGATGGGAGAAGGAGAGGGTACATAAAAAAGGAGGGGCATACCCTCCCTTCCCCCTCCTCAAGAGCTGTGCTCTAATTTCGCGTTACAGAGATTTGTAAATGTCTTTAATTTTTTTAGGTAGCCATCTTTGCCTTGTTTTTGCGGACTCCAAGATGTCAATTGCCACTCTGCACCACCCCCGCTGTCAACAAATCCATTGCTGAAAGATTAGAAGCTGAGCGGCACGCCGGTACAACGACCGCTACGACGCTGACTAGTCATGCGTGCGAGAATGGAGCAAGAATGAGACCCTGCCAACTGCAAGCCATGACTGATGATTGTTTTGCGATCCAAAGACTGTTGCATACCCTGTGCTTGAAAAAGTGATTGCAGAGTTCATTCAGGAGAGAAGAGAATGACGTGAAGCTATGCAATCTGAACCGATATTTGCACCCTCCTAATAATTAGTTTCCCAAACAATAATGACTTGGATGCAAAGTGTCAGGTGGTGCTGCCATTGAATTCTCCATCTGCCTGTCTGTGCTCTATTCATGTGTCGAAATAGGACTTACTTTTCTCGTCATTCATATTTCTGTCATGAAGGAGCAGCATCTGCATGATTGTAACTAAGCTTACATGAAGTTATCTGAACAAAATTTGCGAAGATAGGCATTCATGATGTTAAAATGACTCATAAAAGATGCACATGCTATGCCCGATAGTTCAGTGAATGTTTCCTTTGTCCTTTTCCTTGCGGGTTGATACAAATCAAAAACCACAGTGGAAAGGTTACCCACCTTGTTGTGGAAGCTTGATGCCCTCCTTGACAGCCATGCACTCTCCAGAATGGATGATGTCTGTACACAAGTATATGTACGAGCTGTTAGTTCAGGCTCCTAACAGCTCTTTTAGCTACATATTGTAAGGATTTCTACTGGGCAGCATTTCTGAAGACTACATTATTTTGTCATTAATCTTGCTCTGCCTGAAAACCACAAATACTTTTTCATGACTTTATTCTTTATTCATGTTGGTCCTGCAGCACCATCAGGCATTATGGCAGGGGGAAAATAAACATGAGAAAAACAGCTCAGCATTTGCGGCCCAAACAATATTGCAAGACAAGGCATTCCTTAATGGATTTCACAAAAAACAAATTTTTGCCCAACTCCGTCCTGGTGCAAAGTTCCTATATTTTATGTATGTGATAATTTCTTTTGGATAGATAATTTGGAGGTAAATAGATAAGATGAACTCTTAATGCCTGTTGTATAATTATTATTGATGGACTGAATCTGCTGAACTTTAGAATTGGCAAAGTTTGGCACATGCCGAACTTTTAAAAAAAGTTTGGCAAAGATTTGGCAAGGATTCGGCAGAAATTCAGCAAATGCTCTGCGCACGCGCGAGAACATGACGGGTCCATGGATTGCAAATGGACACCGTGCAGTCGTGCGATTACCATCGTACAGTGTGGTACTTCCAGCGGTTACGGCAAGGTGTGGAGTAGGCAATACGGTAACTGCGCAATTGTGAGCCTTTGCGAGTGTGGTTCTCTTCAATATTGTATGCCTCAAGAACAGAAGATCAACCAGTAATTTACGTAGTCCAATGCGCAAGTGACAGATGATGTAATACATTCTCGATAACGCGATATTTAATTTTACCTTTCCAGTGATGCAACGAGGAAGTTGAAACATTGACTGACAATAACTCAAAGCCCTCCTCGCAAATAAAATAATCCTGCTTTTGGCTCACAAGTAGTTTGTGCCAAAACAAAATAATATTGCTTTTTAATTAGTGTTATTTGGTAGATTTCATGTATCCGCATAAAATTAAACAGAACTATCATGCTCAACGTTGCACATCCGACCCAATTCGTAACTCTTCCCATCTTCGTAAATGTCTGTGTGTGTCCTAACATTGGAAACCGGCATTTTAAAGGTTAAAACGAGACGTCGCGAATAAGGGACGCACACTTTCGTGCAAAGCCGATGTCAAGTGACCCAAATCGAAAAACATGCATATTTACAATCATTTTGCTATCTCTTCTGGTGAAGGCTCAGCAACCGTTGCATTCGTTTTCGTACACGAAACAATGACTCCCAGAGAAAGTAAGAACGCAGTGTTATTACGTTTATTTTAACAATGCACACACGCTTCAAGGCTTGCGCTGATGAGGCCTCAAGACCGAAACTCGTATCGTGATTCGTGACTGTGCCTGCTACTACGCAACCTCGGTTGTCACGCTTAAAGGATTAAAACAGCGCAAAAGAGACGATTGACTGGATGAAGGAAGACACAGACAGTGCTCTGCCTGTGTCTTCCTTCATCCAGTCCGTCGTCTTTTTGCACTGTTTTAATCTTTTAGGCATGTCGTACCAACCCGCCCAAGCCTCAACTTTAGCAACATTTATTTCGTTGCCACGCCACTTCTGCAAGAAGTCACTGTAAAATTGCCAGTAAACACACAAAAACGACACAGATACAATTATCTTGTAGAATATCAACTTAATTAGTAATAATTGTGTCAATATGCATTATATGTTGCATTTAAGTAAAGAAAGAAAAACAGCATCAAACCTTTTTTCGCTCAGAAAAATCTATTTTTGCCGAATCTTTAGAAAAGTTTGGCAAAACTTCGGCTTTGCCAAATCCCAAGATTCGGCGCCAAATTTTCGATTCGGCAAAAGTTCGACCCATCACTAATTATTATAGATACTGTATAAAAACTTGAGGCGCAAATATTTTTTGTTGTTATGCCAATGGATATTATCCATTGGCACAAGAGTATGTGGGGATGCATGAACCGGGGCCGACACTTTACCCTACGCCATGGTGAGGTAAACATGCCATTTTAGGTAGTACTGTTGAAGAAAGAGAGCTTACCCAAGATGGCAGTGGGGCGAATGGCCTCAAGGTCCTTCAGGTATGCCCTTGCATGACCTCTACAAATGTAAATAATGTAGCACTCAATAAAGGTTAAAAAATTCAGCCTCAATTTGCACTCTCTCAAGTTTTGAACAATGAATAGCCTGAAACTCACAGTCGGAAATCAGAATCATGCAAGTATTTCCAGTAGTGTTTGGACATAGTTTACTAGAATATAATAATTAATAAACTATGAACGCCTCCCAATTATAGCTTTTAATCAGTCTGTCGTCAAAGTTGGTTGAAATGTGTGTGTGCACAAACATGACAGTCTACGAGGACTGTCCGATAAGTACTTAGCCTCACCACCTGATGGCGCCACTATCGCAAGAAAAAAGTCACAGCATATCCACGTGGTGAATGATGATGAGTGGGCGAAGCTCCGGAGTGAATCGTCGGTAAACCAGCGATTCTTCCGTTAATTCGCCCACTCATCGCCATGTAAAGACGTGAGAAACACTGTGTGTGTGTGTATACAAACCACAATCTATCACACACACCACAGCTATGGCCGAACGAAACGTCTAGAAAGTCTCGCTTAAACCGCGCGTCGGCACCTTCGGGCCGAGCTCGCCCGATGCGTTTTGCAGACGCCTCACGAGCTCTCGCTGCATCGGGGTCTGCCTGCCGATACGCGCGCTTTCTTGCCGCTTCCCGTTCCCTGACGTTCTGCAGATCCTCTTGGCGCCGCTGCCGTGCCGCTTCGGCTTCCCGCTCTCGTACGGCCGGATCTTGGCGACGCTGCCGTGCCGCTTCGGCTTCCCACTCTCGTACGGCCGGATCTTGGCGGCGTCGCCGAGCAGACTGACGACGCGGTCCGGCTTCCCGCTCTCGCACGGCCGGATCTTGGCGGCGTCGACGCGCAGCCTGACGACATCCTTCGGCCTCTCGCTCTCGCACGGCTGGATTCTGTCTGCGAGCGCGCGCTGCCGCCACCTTGCGCGCTCTCCGCTCCGCAGCCTTGTCTACTGCCTCCATCCAGCTAAACTACGAGCAGCGCCAAGAGCGAGTGCCTTGAGCTAAGCGCCATCTGTCATCTCTACATAAAGTTAATTCCGGAACACGCCATCTCTTGAGCCATTCATAAACTAAACCTCGAAGTGGCTACATACCCACAACTAGGAGGGACAGACCCACGCCTTAAGGAGCTTCGCCCCTAATTTACTATCGTGTAGTAAATTCTCGTAGACGGCTACTATCGAAATTTCAACCGAATCAGACTCATAGTTTTGTTTTGATTGCATGTGGAAGCGGATGTGTCTGCGAATTTTAGAAAAATAGAAAAAGAGCAATATCGGTCGGTGATTCGATTCTTGTTTTTGGAAGGGAAATCACGCAGTGAAATCAAAGAGAGCTTGGATGCTGTGTACGGTGCCTCTTCTCCTTCAATGGTGACTGTCAAAAATTGGTTTAACGAGTTTCAACGTGCTCGCACGTCGGTTTTTGACGAGTCACGCCCAAGTGCCCGAAACGGCTACCACGGAGGATAATGTGATAAAAATCCACGATGTTGTATTGGCAGACCGCCGATTGAAGGTGTGCAAAATAGCTGAGACAGTAGGCATCTCAAAAGACCACGTGGGTCATATCCTGCATGAAATTTTGGGCATGAGAAAGCTGTCGGCGCGATGGGTGCCGCGTTTGCTCACTCCAGGCAACAAGCGCAACCGTGAGACCACTTCAGAGCAGTGTTTGACGCTGTTTAAGCGCAATCCGAAGGAGTTTCTGCGTCGTTTCGTGACCGTCGACGAAACATGGATCCACTGGTACACACCAGAGACCAAGGAACAGTCGAAACAGTGGACTTCACCCGGCGAACGTGCTCCGAAGAAGGCAAAGACTGTCCTATCGGCCGGAAAGGTGATGGCCTCCGTTTTCTGGGATTCACAAGGTGTGATCTACATCGACTACCTGGAGAAAGGCAAAACGGTCACCGGGCTGTACTATGCCGAATTATTGGGCCGATTCAACCCCGAATTGCAGAAAAAAAGGCCCCATTTGGAGAAAACAAAAGTGCTCTTCCACCATGACAACGCACCGGCTCACACCTCCGCCCTCGCCACGGCCAAATTGGTTGAATTGGGCTACGAACTGCTGCCCCATCCACCGTATTCTCCAGATTTGGCCCCGTGCGACTTCTCTTTGTTTCCAAACTTGAAAAAGTCACTAGTCAGGCAGAAATTTGAGTCGAATAAGGAGGTCATCGCCGCCAGGGAAGCCTACTTTGCAGACCTCGAGAAAACGTATTTTTCAGATGGGTTAAAGAAGTTGTAGCATCGCTGGGTCAAGTGTATCGAACTAAAAGGAGACGATATTGAAAAATACATCGCCACTTTTCCAAAATTTTCGTTTTTCTTTTGTAGGCTAAGTACTTATCGAACCACCCTCGTATGTTTCCTTGAAGAAATATGTTCTGCATTTTTGCTAGTGTGAAGCCTACAAGTGTATTCATTTATAATATAGTATACAGTCTAAGCTCATTATAACAGACCCGGTTATAACAGACATTTGGACATAACATACCGATTTGTGAAGTTCGGTTGGTTTTCCTCTATGCACCATTGACTCAACTTCATATCTGCATACAACATACTCCTTTACAACAGACCGAAACCTTGGTCAAAATCAAGGTCTGTTATAACAAGCTTAGACTGTATCACACAGTGACAGGTATATAAAAAAAATAACAATAAAGACAAGACACACTCTACCTGATATAAATGGCAAACGACCTGTTATTTCAAGATGTAAGCTTAATTCCAGCAACAACTGGAAATAGTCATAACACAATATGAAAGTGTCTTGTCCAAGATCTTTACTTGCATATGAATATAATCAAGCACAAACAGTATTAAGCCAGAAAGCTCTGCAAACATACCTGTAAGCATTGGGAGAATAGATGCATTCTGTCGAAAAATAGTCCAACTTCTTGAAGTGGGCATACCTGAAAAAATATTTAATATCGTAGTATTCTTGAAAAGTTGATAAAAACCAATTTAATCTAAAATATTTTTAGAATGAGTAAGGTCAAGCATAGGGCCCAAAAGCAACTGCTCCCTGCTATCCTCTTCCCTGCCTGACATCGAAAGGAGCACTACTTCGAATGCATGTGAAAGCCTCTAGAATACTTAATGCCAAGCAGAAAAAGGCTGACTGGAAATTGGCTGAAACCTGTGGACTTTCCAGATTGTGCACTGAAATTCAGTGCATACAGGACTTTTGATATGGTGTCATGCAGGAGTGCAATTTATAGGGCTTCAACGCCCCATAAGTCTAAATCGGGAGAGCCGGCCACTACTGCCAAAGCCGCCCACACGCGAACCGACCGTCGCATGCACACAGCATCTCATTTTGCAATCATCAATAGCCCCAAAGGCACAACATACAGCAGAACCTCCCGGGGGGCACACAGTCTTGCGTTTAGGCAGAAACTCTCATATATGTAATCACTGTTGTACATGCATGGCAGAGACCCTCAAAGGGTGACAGGATTCAATGTGCAAGCAAGCCGGCAGTGGTCGAACATATTATAATTTCAAAGGATAGCTTGGTTGCATGCACAAATTATGTTCAAACAAGATCTGAACCATATATGAACAGCGACAGTTCCTCATAATTTTTGTGCAGTTCCTACCTTGTTTAATATTGCTCTTGCATTGAATGTAAAAAGATAAAAGTGGCCCGTACCCACGAGGCACAACAAAAAATAAACATCACACTCACATTACAATCTCCTTCTCGTAGGTGTACTTGAATGGTTTGGAACGAGGGATGGCTCCTTCAGATCCCTGTGAGACCAAAGCATCCGAGAAAAGTGAAGTGAGAAAGCAAATAATGACTGCCAGAAGTACTATTCTTTCATGAATGCCTCAAGAAGGTCACATTTCCCAGCAGACACATTGATGTAAATAGAATCTGCAGTATATATGGATTGGCGCCCCCTGAGTTTCACTCGGAGTCAACGAGCAGATCTAGTATCTAACATCCCAGTGTACGGCATACAGTAATCCCTCGTTATAACGAAGTCAACGGCATGGCAGAAAAATTCGGTATAAGTGGTAATTCGATAAAAGCGACAGAGTCAAATATACAGCGGCAGCAGCCTTGAAGGTGGACGAAAACACTGTGGAACACTCTGACCGTATATAATATTAAACAAACCTAGGGTATGAACAACAAACGGCAGCTTTACTGAGTAAAAATAATTAAGTGGAGTTTGCCAATAATTTTATCCGGGGATGAGTTCTCCTCGAACTGCTCCAGGCATAGCATGGGAGGCGGACCGGTGGTTGAAAAAAGCCGCGTTATATCCAGTTTTGCACTATAAGCGGTTACGTTATAAGTGGTCTATGCTGTATACTATGTGTGCTTCATTATTTGCTGTCCTCCCCAATATAACAATGATTGACTATACACATGCTGCATGTGAAAGTAGGCACTTGCATTGTGTTTCACTAACAATGTCAGGCAAATGACCACTCACCGTTGTGATAGCAGTGCACCTCTGCAGCCGTGCAATGTCTCCCCTTAGAACTGCAAAAGATGAAAAAGAGCTATACTACTATAGTAAGTTACAGGTCAAGAAGGTAGCGGCAAATGCCTCTCAAAGGGATTCATATACAGTCGAACCTCGATTTAACGAAGTCACCGGGACCCGCTAATTATTTCGTTAAATCGAGTACTTTGTAAAATTGAGAAAGTCATTTTGCGGGCATAGGCTGCGTGGGGAATCTGAATTTGTTCGTTAAATCGGGAAATTCGTAAAATCGGGTTTCGTTAAATCGAGGTTCAACTGTATCTCTCCACCACCTCCACATCCAATTGAGTCCCATCATCTCCGTGACATTGCGGCCAACGCGGGAGGAGGGTCTTGCCTTGCTGCAAATATTTGCCTTATCTTTCAACTTTGACTTAGCGTTGTGGAAGCCACGAAAGGGAGATTAGAGTTTTCCCCGCCGATGGAAACAAATACGACTTTCGGGGGTAAGGTTCCCTCTCCAATGAATACAAAGGTCGCTTACTTAAAAAGTGGGGGTCGGGGAAAAGTTGGCCTCACTCTGTAGCTAATATCTATCCATTGAAGCGGAACAAGGGACATTTCCAGTGAACTATTGTTTCGACTGCGGAGGGATTTGAAACGGGCGCATCATGCTTGTAGGAAGAGCTTCTCCTACCTTCTTGACTTGTAACCGACTATAGTATGCCAAAGCTTCTCAAACCAAGCGCTATGCAGGGACCTGCCTATCATTTACTAGAGTATGCCTCTGTGCAGGTTGTCAATGATCAAGAAGAAACCAGAGTGTCAGCTTAGATTTGTTACTAGCCAGTAAAGATACAAAAATGGCCCAGTATACAGTAAACTTAAAGAGCAACTTTGCTTCATTTTTGTTTCTGAAAAAAAATAAAAAATAAAACAATGCAGTCCATTTTAGTATCACCTAGGAAGACCACACATAAAATAGAACAACCTGGTTTTGTCTAAATAATTTTTAAACGGTCTGACAAACTTTGGAACGAAACCCGAAATCCGCTTGCCGAAATCAGCGGACTCTTAACGGGCGAACTGAGGCACAATCAACAGCGCTGTCAAGGCTACGGTGTTGGCATGGCCATCATTGAGTTAAACATCATCAACATTGCTACTTTTTGTTTGTCTTTACTTCACCGGGCAAGCGTAACAGGTGACGTCAGCAGCGTCTCCTTTCGGCGCTCAGCGGTGTACATGTGATTGGTGTAACGTGCTTGCGCAGCGCGCTTCTCAGCCTTAGGAGCTCTCCAGCCGTCCTGTTGTTACTGCCGTCCCTCGCGTCACAACCGCCGTCATCGTCGGATATCGTAGACACCGAAACATGGTGACGACTGCAGTGCAAATGACACCTTCGCCTTGCACACGCCTGCCCCAACGGTAACCCACCCCGATCCTGCCTGTCGTTGTGCAGAGGATCACGTGACCGCTCGTCGTACCACATGTTAGTCACATTTTTGACGGCCTGAGGCCAATGTGTTCCGACATAGGCGAAGTTTCGGTTTCTGCTCATGTTTAAAGTAAGATTTTACAAAATATATCCCATTTTTCACGAAGCAATCGACGTAGTGCCTTTGATTCGTGCTTTTTAATGTGAAACCACTCATAATCTTGGAACTCAGCAGAGTTGCCCTTTAAGGGATTAAGTTTGAAGACCTGTTTAAAGGTTTATGAACCTTTCAACAGGTCTTAATGCTGAGAAAGGTTCATAAACACATGAACAAAGCCAGAGAATGCAGAGAAGGCGGACAGCTAAACATCACGATCGACGGACAGTTATGAGACTTACGAGACAGAGATAAGGTCCTCAAGCAAACCTTCTATCTGCTGAGATAGTATTTTTGGAGAGAATCATTTTTTCAATCTTGTTATTTCTAACGTTTCTTCAATAAAACATTATGTTTAGATGTGTGTGCGTGCTGCAGGAAAGTAGACACGTGGACCATGCTCATAAACGGTGTGTCTATTACTCAAGGAAATACGGCCCTACATATTGGTAATTTGGACTCTCCACTACAATTGCTCACAAGAGAGCTCGACCATGCTACATAAATAATCTTGCACGAAGGGAATATTCTTATAACTGCAACTGTATGGCACCATGTTGGAAAATGCAGGGTTTCTCCAGTTAAGCATGATGGATGGATGAAAACCTAAAGCAGAATGGGTGCTGCAGCAGACATTATGAAGGTATTGCATACTGTCTCAGACTTACCGTAAAATACCGAGGGAGCGCTCAACCCATTTTCACTGAAAACTGGGTTAATCTAGACATGGGCGCTTGTCTAGTCAAATTGGGAGGTTAAAGTATAATCCTCAGAATTCCCAAGTTTGGGAAATGTTAATAGTGGGCGCTTGAACGAAGTGAGCGCTTCTGCGGTATTTTACGGTTATCTGTCTAAAGAAGCAAAGCCCTCACTTATCTGTTTTCACCTGTGACCTGAGGTGGAACACCGCATCAGTTGTCACAGTACATGTTATGGAACCATTAAACATGTTATGGAACACATTTAAATTTTGATGTCAAATATGACAAAGCAAATAGACTATGACCATGAGATAAGCTCAGCGAAAACTGCCAGCTGCAATCCTGACTCATGACTTGTGCCAATAATTTCTTCCCTTTTTTTTGCGTATGTGTGCACATGTTGAACTTATTAAACTTCCTTCAAGACTGGCAAAACATAACAGGAATTCACATAGACTCTGAATGTTACAAACTAGCTGTGTCGGTAAGCATGCCAAGGTTTACATACCATTCATCACCACAGTCTCTGCGATGTCGTCTGCATTATGCCCTGAGATAAGAGAACAGCAAGAGTAAGTTTCATATCCCAAGGTATATGTATACATCATAAGCTTTATCTTATAAGAGTATTTCACAATCCTCGTAACACCAGTGATGCCATTAACACTAAATGCTAATAAAGTCGATATAGCTACAAATATAATCCTCTAGTGGCTAAATTGACTAAAACCAGCATAGGAAGAAGCTACTAAAAGTAAATTATTATGCATAAAAATCTGAAAAACTGCATTGTAAAGTACCATTCTAGACAAGCTAGTAACGTCGAAATAGCTTATTTTTAAAGCACAACTTAATTTGTTATGCCAGTTCAATGGCAATCCTGACATTAGGTGTAACCAGTGCATAAGTATATATGTTGCTTTTTAAGCAAAGGTTTAGCTTAAAGATAGACTGTGCTGCTCTAAACACTTCCACAACTTTATGCGAGTCTCTATAAAGGACAATTACTCATAATGCAAGAAGAGAACGATTGCTCATAATTCTCACTCTGAAGTGCCCCAACAGAGGCATTCGGATATTTGCAGTAGATGACACACTAGGAATAGCATCAGCCCAACACCTGCATGAGCGTGTCCACCACGTGATGACATCTTCCTGTCCCAAGTGCACCAACCCCCATGGTGCACTATAAGTAAGTAAAATTACTACATTTTTGAAAACCGGAGACGACAGACGAAAACGGCCAGCTCGCCTGCCTACTTACTTTATCTAAAATTACTAGTTCAACTCAGTTGACAAACTGCAAGTGAGGGATGTCTGCTATCTCCCAGTATTCATAGCCATGAGTGTATAATTAGAGAGCATCTCGTGCATGCCAAAATCGGGGCCCTTCAATTGAACTCCGGCAAACAAAAGAAGGGGGGTTCAGTTCCTGCAACCAAATGCCCATAGGATCAACTGACAATACACCAGAACCACTCCAGTTAAATCAGTTTTTTCTGAAAAAATATTCACTAAAGAAATGTCACCACCCAACAAGTATATCAAACACATGCACTATATCCTTACTTTGCTATATCAATGTCTTTGAAATATCAATATGTATAATGAAGACGTTTTATCTAAGTAACATAGCTAGTAAATGAAGGACTTGAGTAGGGATCACCTACCTGTGACCATCTTGTTGACACCCAATTTTGAGGCTCCCCTGTCCAAGGCTTGTCTCCTGAACACCCCACAAAAGGTGCCTGTGTGAGGAAAAGATTGACTCAACTGATACACAACACCTCCCGACTGTTTGATCCTGAAAAAGCCTGTGTTATGCTAAGCCTGTGTTATGCTCACAAGAATGTGTGACCAATGACCTACATTTGCTCCCAATTCTGTTCCCAAAGCCACTACCGAAAATAGGTTCTAGAAACTAGAAAAGAGTTAAAGCTGAAATCTGGAAATACAAGTACTAGAGACAGGTGCGAAAAATACTAGCCATCCAAGGTGGCCAACTCTTCTATCTCTCTTCTGCATATCCTCTACCACAGGAATTGTGAAATTTTTCGACCTCAAGGAGCTCCTGTCTCCCTCAATGATTAGCCGAGGAACCCCTTCCGACCTTCGCATTGATGCAATAATGCAGTGCAGAAGACTATAAACCCTGTAATCAACAATGCCCATGCTGAGGTGCATTTGGCTCATAGTTACCTATGCATCAATGGGTAATTCAGATCTGCTGAAATACTAATTAAATTGAAAAAAATGAAAGCCGTTTACAATCCCCTGTAACGCTGAATTTGAGTGCAGCTCTTGAGGAGGAGGAGGGAAGGGTACTGAGGGGAGAAGCTGGAATGTCCCCCACTACTAACATGGGTGTGGATCGACGTGTGCTTATTGCAAGAAAATGCACATCTTTGGTGAGAGCATCGCATGTAAATTTGGCGGGAATTTAGCGGTACGATCTCTTCCCCTAACTTTAGTGGGGAATTTTTTCCACTAGATTTAGCGGGGAAATTTTTTTCGCTAAATTTAGCGGGGAAACTTTTTCCGCTAAATGTAGTTGGAAAATTTTTCCGCTAAATTCAGCGGGGAATGTTTTCCGCTAGAGTTAGCGGGGAAATTTTTTCACCTATTGACGTCACTGATGACGTCATCACTGACGATGACAATGACGATGCCGTCACTGGTGATGTCACTGATGACGTCATCAGTGACGTCGCTGCGTCCCATAATTCACTGCGCAATTAAGCCGACGGCAAAGGCCACGGCAACGCCGCTCAAGCCGGATACGGGCGCCTAAGAGCTGCGCTTTAAAATTCTTTATTTAGGGAAGGGTGAGCCAGGGAAGTTTTGAAGTTTGGGGAACCCATAAGAGTACTCTAAGGAACCTCCCTGTTCCTAGAAATCCAGTTTGAGAATCCTTGCTTTACCCCTCCAAATATTTTTCTTGCGATGCCACAGTCGTCTGAGCCCCTGGCATCAGAAGCCTTGTGGTTGGCAATAACATTCTTTAGCATAATTAAACAATGCTCGACATTACCTCTTGGAACAGGTACGCTGCTCTAGTCAAGCCTCTTTGCCTCGACAGCTCAGCAGCTTAAGACAAGACAAGCTTTTCTGGTCTCTGATCTATAAGTTATGGCTTTTTTATTAGTATTGAAATTGGGAGGAGATTCATTCGGATCTCTCTCGAGACTTGCTGTGAAGACCTTTCTCAAAGACCTTCTGAAGGCTGGGCAATTCGAAAGATCTTGTTTGAACTGAGATGCTGTTTCTCTAAGGTGAGCAGATAAACAACACGAGCTGAGTCACATACGTATGTGCTTGGCTTACCCTTGTCTGGCACATAATCCTAACTCGTGCAGAGTAATGCCATTGTTAATGATATGATTTACATGGCACACCCAGAAAGTAAGCACTGTTTGCACATAAGTTCTTCGACAATATCGACTTTTCAGTTGGGCACATACGTGTAGGTTCACACATCCGTTATAGTAGTCACACACCGATACTACCGTAATGCATGAGACATTACTTTTAATGTTCGTGTTTTGAATAATCCCAACGGCCCGCCAGTTTTGAAGTTCAGTCTGTGATGAGATTTTTGAATAAGGCTGCGCAGACCATGAAATACTTATAGACAATGCAGTGAAATTTGAAAACTAAACTGAATGTGCGAGGAAAGGTTGCGGAAACGGGTTTGAATGTTTGATGAAAAGCAACAAAGCATTCATGTGCTGCGTGAGGCAGTGGGTTGTCTCCGGTCATTACAATTTGGCAAAGAAAGTGAATGGAAACTTCTGGAAAACTGATGCTTTACAACTTTGTTTCAAAATCATCACTACATGACATGATTACAAAATGCCTCACCACCTCAGTAGCACAAACTGTTTTCATGACAAATGCCAAATATGCAGGCCTAAGAATCAAGGCAGCAGGCTTCCATAAGGAGGGTATAGAAAAAATTGAGTTGCCACAATATAAAGAATGGCTTAAAAGCAAAAGAGATTGCATAAAAGGGTAAATTAAAATACGCAGAATCCCATAAGAATAACAGATTTCACCAACAATCGTGCATAAGTTCCTTATTTCCAGATGGAATCTACTCTCTGGATCTGTATAACTAGAGCCCTGCATATCCGCGGATTATCCGCAGATATCCGCAGTAAACTGGCAGATGCGGATAGAAATTAGACAAACTTTGCCGGATTGCGGATCGGATGCGGATGTCAGGGGCTGCGGATGCGGATATCCGCTGATCCGGATCTAAATTTTTGCTCGGTGGCATCCACTTCGTCGACTGACGTTTCATCTACAGATCGTTTCGTCGACATGCGACGTTTCATCGAAAGGCTACTCGTGTATGTCTCATCGAAAAACCTGGAGACGTTTTGTTGCACACAACCCTGCTATTTTCGTGTTGTCAACAAAACGTCGCATTGCGTTGTCGCATTGCGTTGCCAACAAAACGTCGCAGGGGCATGTGCCCACAAAACGTACAGCGTCGACGAACCGTGTGTGCATGAAATGTATGTCCATGAAAAGTTTTCTACGAAACATATTTACACAAAAACGACTTTCGAAGAAACATAGGGATCCTAAGAAAGATGTGATTCTCACTGAAGATCGCTTCAGTTAGTGCGCTGCCTCTCGTCAAAAATGCTATCTTTAGAAAAAGTAAAGAATGCAGGGCATCAAGCATCCCGAGAAAGCTAGTACATTGGCAGGAAAGAAGCGGAAACTTTCTCCGGGCAAAGAAAACCTCAAACGTACAAGTCACAAGGAAGTAGAAGAAACGTCCCCCTTTCCGCAAAGAGTAGTGAGGTCATGATTCCAAAAACAAAAGAAGTGCCTCGACATCCTTTTTGTGCACTTCTTCTGGGCAAAGTGTCGCGGACTCCTAGGACGATCACATAACCGAGATAACTTTTCCTTCGACGTTCAGTGTTTCGGGAAGGCTCATCGCTTTTAAAAAATATGATAAAACTGATAATGATAAAATGACATCCCCTTTGAATGGTGACCCGAAGATTTCTTTGTACAAAGATAAGCAAACAACTTAAAAGTGCTTTTTTTCTTTTTATATTTTTTCATTCTCGCTTGATGTTATGATATACAATGAATGCCTGTATTGCGAGTCGGATCTGGTTCCACATTTTGCGGATGCGGTTTGGATATGGATACAAAGTATGTGGATGCGGATGGGATACGCATACAATGTAAAAAGTTTACGGATGCGGTTCGGATGCGGATACAAAGTCTGCGGATGCTGATCGGATGCGGATAGTAATTAAACTGTTATCAGCGCAGGGCTCTATGTATAATACAGTTGAACCTCTTTATAGTGAACATTGACATAGCGAATCATCCGATATAGCAAACTAATCACGAAGTTTGGTTGGTCACGCTTTATTTGAGCGGGAGTTCTAGTTATATAACGAAACTGAAACCGTGACATCTGACAACCACCAGTTATAGCGAAGCAATTCCTGCTTTTCTAGCATCACAAATACTATGAAAGTTATTAAAAAGTAGAAAAAACATACAAAATGTAAATTAAAAACGAAAAATTCAGGAAGTTCAGATCACCTGATGCGAAAAATGCGCGTTTCAGGAGGTAGCGCCACCTATGAACCGAGCAAATAACGGCGGAGGCGCCGCTGCTGGCCTCTATGCGCCGCATCAGGAACCAGTGCAGACCAACCGCCAACCATGCCCCTCGTAGTGGAGCTGCAAATGGCGACGAAGCGGAAAGCCATCTCTCTGGAGACGAAAGTGAAGGTTTTGATGGCAGTGGACAACGGTTGGAATTGCTGTGGATTTGATCGCTGTGGACTTCGAGCTTGCACCAAGCACAATATCTACCATCCTAAGTCATGTAACGATGTGAGACAGTCGACAATAAGCAACTGTTTTGTGGATGCAGGCTTCGTTCCACCCGCCGATGAGGTTCAGCCCGAAGACCTGACAGAACGACTTGACGAGGCTACCTGGCATCGGTTGACGCTGCCGAATGTCTCATTTGAGGATTTTGTTTGAGCCGATAACAACTTGGTTCTGGCGCCAAGTTCCGGCGCCAAAGCTCCACAACCAAGAAATTGTGGATTGTGTAGTGTTGCCCAGCGATGACAGCAGCAGCGACAGCAATGATGACGAGATCGAAGACGACACTGAAGAACCGCCGGCAACTAGCGCAGACGCCACAGGCATGGTCCGGAAGCTGCATAATTATTTGGAGAGGCTCCCCACTGCCAAAAACTGCCAAGTGGAGAAGGCACTCTCGTGTATGGCCACTGTGGAGAACTTCATTTTTCAAAATGCTGTGAAAAGGTACCAGCCCAAAATCACGTCTTTCTTCAAATAAATGAAATCATGGATTCAGCTAAAGTTGTTTCTCGTGTCGCAAATTAATATTGTCATGTTCCAATCTATTTTTTTAATGCTGCTCAGTGACAGGTAAGGATCACAAGGTCTGCGATTGCGCATTTTTATATCATAGTGCTGTGCACGTTCTTGCACGGGCTCGACTGTGGGAACGTTCGATTCAATTTTAGTGTATACTTTTATAACGAATATCGCATATAGCGAACAAATATTGGCTCGCGATGCTAGTTCGTTATAACGAGGTTCGACTGTACTTATACTTTGAATATCCAGAAATGCGTTACGAATGGATGTAATACAAATAATAAACCCCCTCCCCCTAACTATAAACCCAGTATATCACCAGAAAAATAAATCGAGGCACCTAGGCTGCTAGCCTTTGGATTAGGAGGCATTCTGAAATGGCATACATAAAAGCAGTAGTAGCAATCTCTCTATCCTCTGTGGTCCCTCTTGAAAGGCACCTTGCAGGCACCTATGTCTATGCGTTCACAGTCCTGCACCATTAATTTATTGCTCTGCAGTGTAGTCGCTAATCATGAGTAGACTCACAGTTATTCTTGCGGCCGATCTGTGACACAATGGCATCCATTGTCCATCCATAGAGATCCTACGAAAAAGATGCAAACTGAATCCTAAGCCGACAATTCAATCGTGCGATTTTCATAAAACATTATGTGAATTTTTTTAACAAAACCAAAGAACAAAAAAAAAAAAAAAAACTCATACACGAATTCTTGTAGCATCCATCTCAGTAAGATGTCAACCCCAAGAGGTCTGAACAATAATTTTCTTGAAACTCAACAACAAAAATTGGATCACTTTGCAGAGAATAAGTGCTACTATAAACATTTGCTTTTCATGTTTTCTCTAACCTTTTCTTCAGATGCATCCTACCTATCTATCCTATGTGTTCAATCGCTACACTCAATAACTGACAAGGATTCAATGCCAGGCTTCCTGCTTCATGAAGACTTTACGAAACATGACCTTTTGGTGGCACACTATGTAGGTTAGCAGCTGTATACCAGCATAAATTCTAACCTAGGGTACTGTGGTAGTAAATACATGGATAGACATTTGTGCGATGCGTGCCCACACTGAGACTGGCTGGAGCGGAATCTGAAGGCCAAAATGTATGATTTTGTAGCTCAAGCCTGTTCTTAACACACTCGGCCACCAATACCCTTTTTGGACAGCACATTACAGTCTTCTGTTAGTAATAAACCTGGGAAGTCAACCAAACTGAGATAATTAAGTTAAACTTTGTGCATGTCACTTTTCACTAACACTGGGATGGACATATGCCTTGGACCATAATGTTTTGGCAAGTAGCAATAGAGATCTACGCGGGCTCGGGCAAGCCTGAAAACCTGAACTCGACCTGACGATCGTGTTGGGCTCGGGCCAATATATGGGCGCCCTCTTCGGGCTCGTGTTGGGATCGGGCCTCTTTAATTCGAGGTCCATCGGACCTGGGTCGGGCCTGGATTGACATGTTAAGACCCAACAACCCAAACTTGCCAAATCTAGAAAATCAATTTTAAGAACTGCGGTAATCCCCATGACATATTTGAACATGCAAAAAGTGGCGGAAAGCGAGAGCATATTTAAAGATTTATTTTTTCCCTAAAACATTACTTGAACGTAAAATAAATGACTGTGTGAGGTTAGATTCCTCTTTTTATTCACTAGAAGTGGTGCTATTTCGTAGACTAATAGACATCCTCCCAAACACGAAGCTCCTCACCGCAGCGAAGTCTATGCAATGCATGCAGGGAACTAGTTGGCCATGGAGTTTCGGTTTCGATCGCTGGACATGTGGGGCGGCGTGGCCGTGTGCCACGTGGAGTCGTTAGCGTCGTTGCAAGCAACTGCAATCCGCGTAAGAGTGGCAATCTTTTTATTTTACTTTACATTTTTATTTTTATTACTTGCCGATCACATCTGTACTTAGTATCACTAAAGAGTTTTAGAAGATTGTGTTTTCAGGCAACGCTATGTGTAGGAGCTCGTGCTGTCGCTGGAGCTCGCACTGCCACTTCGAAACATGCTCTGAAGTGTGTGCCCGGAGCGATAGCAGGCCTCTGAAAACAATCTACTAAAATTTACTATTTTAATATGGTCTAAGCACAAATGCCACAAGCGTGAGCAGATAGCATTGACAGGTGGCCCAGCTGCTCGAGCGCTTGTGCAGCCAAGCCGCCGTTCAACTCGAGGAGCTTGTGCTCGTAACCTTTGCTCTAATCCACGTTAAGATGACACGAAGTATAAATTCGCAATGCATAATAGGAAGTTCTAGTAGATCGTCTTTTCAGGCAACGCTATGTGTAGCGAGAGCTCGTGCTGCTACTTCGAAGCATGCTCCGAGGCGCGCGCCGGGAGCGATAGGGCGCCTCTGAAAACGATCTGAAACTCACTATTAAGTGCTTAAACTATAGGGTTCAGGTAGAGGGTTGCAACGCAACAGGAAATGCGGTTGTGTGCGCACCATCCTATCAATCACGGCTCTTTGCACACTGCTTGGGAGATCAAAAGCGGCCGCTACAGTGTCAACCTATGTTTTACAGAAAATCTCTGCTGCAGCTGGCAAGATAATCTCATCAGAGGGAAACATTTTGGCACAAGTGTATGTTGTTGCCATGTACGCGTACAAACGCTAAAGGCGCTGATCCCCACGTGAAATGAAGATTTCGATCGGTTCCGGGACAAATTTTGTTTTTGGAATTTCACTGAAACGCGATAACCCCGGTAGTCAGGTCATTTACACAGCACAGCTTGGTACCAAGTACTTAAAGGGGTACTTACTGCATCAGGATGCGATATAATCGGCAGGTTGTGCACGGTTTGCTGTCAGCGCCGCACGCGTTGACCCAAACCAAAACCATACGGTCCGCCACTTTGCCCGCTCCTGGCCAACTAATTCCCAACATGCAACGCTCGTGCAGTGTTGCCAGTGTTGCATGCAACGATTTTCTGAAGAAGCCTATTGAGTCGTCTAATATCTACATGATCATAATAGACAGGGTTCCCGAGTGCAAGTACAATGTGGCTTCATTGGCATTTTTTTGCAAAAAATAAAAAATATATAAGCGTAAGAAAACATTTTTGCTGTGAATGGTGCCATGTAAATCGAAGTTAGATCTAGCAAAATATTAGCGGTCGAGTGCGAGAACCTTTCCCGCACTATTGTGGCTAAATCGCCCACGCTAGCAGTAGTAGTGCACTGATAAAATTTCTCATATACAAACCCGATGCCCATTTAAGCTAGCTTTTCGCTCTCAAAACATACACACAACACAATTACAAGACAGAATGTTCTGTTTCGAACATCAGCCGAGGACTGAATCATGGAACCACTATCACCTGCTCAACCGTCAAACTTTCAACCATCCTCCAAAACCTATGCGCACGCTTACTAAATGCGATAAAAATTATTGACCCTCCTTTCGAATTCTTTGTGGATACCTCAGTTTTTTAGCATCAGATTCACAATGCAGGGATAACAGTTCCGGTCTTCAACAAACGCTTCCTCGCTGTGTTTCTTTAAATTTTTGTTTGACGGTTATTTTTGTTCCTAAGAATGACATACTTCCATTTCAGAAAATCCTAGGAGCCAGCCATAGAATTCCTTTGGGAAGGGCTTGGGTTGGACTCAGGTTAAAAGTAACAGTCGGGCTTGGGCCGGATTCAAGCCAAAGTACTCATCGGTCGGGCTGAACTCGGGCAGACGTTCACAAACAGGAGTTGGACACGGGCCGGGTTCGGGTCAGGACTTTATCGAGCCGGGTCGGGTCAGGCCTCAATATTTCGGCCCGATTTGAACTCTAAGTAGCAATACCCTAAAAGTATACAACCTAACACATCTCACAGTGGAAAATAAAAAATGTGAAGCAAAGAGAGAGCATATTCTTAGTAAATTGTTGAAGACACCTTACCTGGTAAGACAGAATTTTTAAAGGAATTCCATACTGTTCTTGATTCAGCTGCACCATCTGCAGTAAATGAAGTACCCCAGGTTATTCAGGGAAAATGTAGTTATCTCTTAACAGAGGAACTATTCTTTAGTCAGCCCATAAAATCTGCATATTATACGGTTTGATGGAAGGAATGATTTACTGTGGCAGATGATTCTTACAATCATATCCATTTCTTAGTGTCATTTATGTCCCATCATGCAACTACATCATGGTAATTCCAGATACCCACATGAAAAGGTATTCCAGCTTAAAGCGCCGTTCACACACTTGCAACCGAGTAAGACGGAGAGACAAGATTGGTTTTTAAGCCTCTTGTGACAGCGGCGGACCTGCTTGACAAGCAGCGCTCTCTCGGTCTTACTCGGTTGCAAATGTGTGAATGGCACTTAAAAGAGATACTACTGCAAAATCTGACCATCATGTTTTAAATCTGCTATTACAAATTACACTCAACTAACCCCTTGAGACGGAGGCTTCGGCGAGTCAGTAACATGTACCATTAAAAGATGTACAGTGCAAAAGCACAAGAAACAGAGAGGGATGCACTATAGCACCAACTATTCTCTGCACTGTCTATCGACGCCCCGGCACTTATATCAGCAGCCATGATGATTAAACTTCAGGTGTAAGTCGGCGCTGTAGTGTGGTCCTTTCTGTTTGCGTCTCATTTCTTTGCACTGTACGTCTGTAAACAGTTAACTAAAGGCCCGTTCGCACACTTGCGACTGCTTACGACTGAGCGCTTTAAAACATCTTGTGATCTCTTACGATGAGAGAAAAAACTGGCCCCATCTATCGGGTGGCTGTAGAACGCTTTCTGTGTCTGCATATTTACTTTTTTCTTTCGCGCATCATTCTTTCCTTTTTGGCTCGAAAAACGGTTGACAATGTAATAAAATAAACAATCATTTCTCAAAGATAGTGTATGCATCTGATCTTGCATAAGAGTAATGCAAAACCTTCATTCTAGTGAAATGAAGTTTAGGGATCGCCTCATAGATGGTGCCAGTGTGCCAACTCGTGTTAAGAGATTTTAAGAGGTTTTAAGGCACAACGTTCTAAGAAAATGCAAGTGTGTGAAAGGGCCTTTAGACCATTCATTTCATACCATTTAAGAAGTGAGTTTCTGATTAAGCAACACATTCTCAACTGTTTGAGAGAGTAAAATTACTGGGTTTTACGATCCAGACAAATGAAGGGCATCTGGCAGGTCAGAGCAGAGGACTGAGGGCTAATTTTGAGCAGCTGGGGACTTGCTGACGTGGAACCAAAATTTTGGTTACACGGCGCCTTCTCCACAATAAGCCTCCGTCCGGCTGCGGGCAATTCTCCTGGGATTTGAACCCGCCCACTGGGGATCCGTATGCCGGCAATTTGTTTCAAAGGCACCGAGGCGGCTTCAACTATGTGCATGGCTGCAGATATCTATATGTGATGTTACTACAGCATCCATTACAAACAACAACGCAGGCACCAATGGCACGGGATCGCAATGGTTTTGAAGTGCCATACCCTTGCTAAGCCTTAGTACTTTTTCTTAATGTCCTTAACATTATTATCATGGTCCTGTTGCTGCATAGCATTTAAGTTAGCGAGAAAAAGGTTGTCTTTTTCATTAAGTTGTCACCAAGGCGCTAGAACTATACAATGCTCACAGAAGGGAATCAAATGATTGCCTTCTCAGGCCAATGAGCAACAGGAATGTGCTGCCTCGAGAGAAGGGCGTCCAGTGTAGGAACTGTGGAGAAAATGGCACTGACCTTGAGTGAATCGTCCCGGTAGCCTGCTATGCCTTCGTCAATGGAGAGGAGCACTAGCTTCAGTCCATAGCCATGCCTGTCATTCAGCAGTTTCATCATATAAGCGAGTACAGTGGAGTCTGAAGGAGAAATAGAGGCAGCACTCTCAGAGCACGCAACCAGAAAGGACGCAAGTTGCTTACCCTTTCCTCCCGACGCAGCAATCGCCACAAAGTCACCAGGTGAAAAGAGTTTGGCCCTTGAGATTGTTTCATGGACTTCGGTCTCAAAGGCGAGGAAGAAGCAGTCTTTGCAGAGCGCATCACCCTGCACAAATATGCAATACCTTTAAGTTTGTCCTTCACAGATTTATGGTGCGAGAAAAGGTATCCCATTGATATGCCATGATCATTATGATGAACATCTCCTTAATGTTTCCTTCTGTCACAAATAAAGGTTAGACTCAGTGATGAAAGAAGTCACTACATATGTACAGAAAACAGTTTTACGTGGGTGTAGCCTTCTTTCACAAGCTGTCGACAATACGAGTGTAGGCAGAAATGTTTGCCAAACTGCAAAAATATCTGGCTTATTTTTTTATTTCAGTTTTTTTAACAAGGGTTACAAAAGTTAAAGGGACCACGAAACAACCTTTTCATTTTGGTCAACCAGCGCTCAGAACAAATATGTCAAAAATAATCTCATGGAAGGATTGGATTGGAAAACCTTTATTGCTGGCTAGAGTTACAGGTGGGTATGCTGATCTTACTAGGTGGCCGTCGATGGAGACTGGCGGCGACCTCTTGGGCTCTTGTCACGGCCTGGACTTGGGTTTCCAGGTCGGAGCTGAGCAGCAAGTTCTCCGACGGGCCCGGATGTGCGAGCCACTGGAGCGATATTGGTGGGGGATCTGTCGAACAGTCCCAGAAGATGTGGTCTACGGTAGCTTTGCCACCGCATTTGCTGCACTCGGGTTTAAATCTATCTGGGTATGCATGGCTTAAGACCGCGGGGTTAGGGAGAGTTTTAGTTTGGAGTTGTCTCCATACTAGCTCCTGTTCTTCGGTTAAGTTCTTATGCAGAGGTGGGAAAGTTAGCCTTTTGAGCCTGTAGTGTTGAGTGATTTCGTGGTAGGTGTTAAGGCCGTCTCTTGTCAATCCGACATCTGAGTTATCATCCACAGCTCGGCCAATAGATCCTCGAGCTTTATCGTGGGCTGCCTCGTTCCCCGGGTTTGACGAGTGAGCCGGCACCCAGACCAATTCTACATCTTGCCTGTCTTTTGGGTAATTCTTGAGAATTCCCAAGGAGATGGGAGATATGCGGCCCTTGGTGAAATTGCCAATGGCCGCTTTTGAATCACTGACACTCACCCTCGCTTGCGGGTTTGTTAGCGCCAAGGTGACTGCCGCTTCTTCGGCTATTTCGGAAGAGTTCATAGGTACAGTCACGTTTGCTATAAGTTGGCCCTCCTCAATCCCCGCGGCGATCGCGTACGCCCTTTTGGGGGTTGGGCAAGCGGCTGCGTCCACGTAGATGACGTCCGTTCGGCCTTCGAGTTTCTTGGCTAGGGCTTGCGCCCGGGTCCTGCGTCTGCCCTTGTGGTGGACGGGGTGCATGTTTTTCGGTAATGGTTTTACTGTGATTGTCTTTCTGACATTGGACGGGATTTTGCAGGTGCCCGCATTTGAGTGGTGCCGCGTTTATTCCCAGTCTTCTCAGGACCGCTCTACCCGATATGGTGCGAGCAGGCCTGAGCTCTTGCATTCTCCGATGAGCCTCAGTCAGCTCGTCTAGCGTGTTATGTAGGCCGAGTTGCAGTAGCTTGTCAGTGAAGGTATTGATGGGTAGACCTAGGGCTGCCTTGTAGACCTGCCTGATGAGTCTTTCGATTTCGAGTTTCTCGCGTTGTATAATTCTGGATAGGGAGGGCGTAGGTCATTTTACTGATGACAAAGGCCTGCACCAATCGGCATAGATCTTTCCTTAACG
>JAZHYW010012258.1:0-12226 GCA_037355805.1 Ixodes ricinus
CTAGACGCCCTTGCGTCATTGAAGGTAAGAACCTAGCGATAGAGCAACACCGCTGATACCCGTGCCACACGGGCAACTCGAATGCCATTTACAACGAATGACATTCGTGTGATCGACGAATCGGCTCGCGATCTGTCGCGCGTGGAACGCCCCACGCTCAGAGTGTCGCGCGCTGATTGGCCGATCGTTCAAATGTCATTCGTTGTAAATGGCATTCGAGTCGCCCCTGTGGCACGGGTATTAGAATGACCGAAGCTTGTGAACCTCCTCTGTCTCCAGGTAATCTCATAACACTCGGATGACACCAACGCAGCAATTGGGCCCGAGCCCGACGCTCAAGGTTCTTCGACCCATTGATTGTACACGAAGCCCGACCGAAGGCTGACGCAGCACTCGCTGCCCAATCTGTGACATCGCTCCATCTCAATGTGATGACGATCGAAATGTTAGTGCACGGGCTTCGATTGTTCTAGGTTGTGTTGGCTGGAGGCGGGACGCATAAATGACTTCGCTACAGTTGTTATCTTCTCAGTGACTTCTCAGTGACAGAAGAAATTTCAGGGTCATCACATGACGGGGTCACATGAAGTGACCACCGTCTGATAAATGTTAGAGTCGCATGCCCGCTAAGTTTAGCGGGTGGCGTCACTTCAATGCCGCTTTTTCGTGCCGTTTTTGTCACTTCTGTATTTATTGAATCTAAACCAAGTGTGCAGGCGAGCTACTTTAATACTGTCATGACAGCCCAGCACGGGGAAAAAACAGGACGGACAATGCAAAGCTCCAATTTCCCCGCTCCTTGGTGACCATATAACTTTTCTAATATCGGTTGTTTTCTGCATAGCAAGGGCTGTAACCAATACATGGGGTTCCCTGTTATCGGATAAATTCCGGAAAAAATCCGAAAAACTCGTGCTTGTGAAAATATCGTATATTCGGATTTACCCAATAAACACAAAAATTGAAAATCAAAAATTGAAAAATACAGTATCCTACAAATAACTGCTTTCAGAGCACCAAATTATTGGTTCTGAGTTTTCTTTAGAATAACAGATCATTTACAAAAAGATGTAACGCTTATTTCGTCAAGGTTCGGTTAGTACACGGGGTCATTTTACTTCTGAGTTATGATAAAAGTCACTGTTCGAGACTTTGGGTTTCAAAGTTGAGCCATACTATTTTTGCTTTTTAGGGGAAAGATTGGTTTTGTTTATGTAACATGTGAAGGCTATGAACCCTTAGATTTTATAAGCAGAAGGGAGGAAGGACGGCTGCAATTTTCATATTCCCTTCCTTCGACAATTTCTTGCTACCGTGGGGTGGTGTGGAGAAATATTAGCAGAACAAAACTAGTTTCGCAGTGCTACCTCCGTGAATTTCAAAGTTTTAAAGTATCTATGTTCAACAAACCATGACTTCTTGCAAGTTTTGTCGTGGGACAGTATACTTTTACCAACGTTATGACGATAACGCCAAATTCAGGGGTTAACGTAAGAACTTTAGAACCCTGACTACTCGCGCAGCGAAGATTTCGTTGAAGACCAGAAATGCACGTAAAATATTTCTAGAATTTTCTAAAACCCAAAATGCAAAGTTTCAACATCTGTATAACAGCTTACACCTAGGTGACTGAGTGTTTTTCGTCGATCCAGTCACACTCTCTGTCAAATGTAATGACACCTAACAATCAAGACTTAGCTATGCGGTTAAGAATGGCCTTGTGGTTTGAAATGTCAATTGAAGAAGTATTTGTAGCAAGAGTGACGATTTCGCTAAACTTATATCGGTCACTAATCCTCGCATACTCACTGGAACCAAACCTTGGCTCGAGGAGTCGATCTTCGATCAGAAAGTTTTCATAGTGCACTTCGCTGTTAATCGTAAGGATCGCAATAGAGACGGCGGGGGTTGTTTCTGCTGATTCGTGAAAGTTTAAAACGTTGCTTGCTACAATTCACCGACTAATTGTGCGAATCAGTTTGGTGTCGAGTCTTCCTTGTCAAACGGTGACTATCTTAACGCTGGTTCACTATATAGATCGCCGTTAAGCAACAACAACCTTTTTTTTTTCATTGTATATCGCTTTATCTGTCATGGAAGCAGGATTGTTTCTCACCGTCGGTGATTTTAATTTAATTGATGTTCATTGGACGGATCTCAAACCGTCTACTTCCAACCAGACGGGAATATACTCAGCATTTGTAAATCTTGTCAATGATTACGATCTCCGTCAGTTTGCTACATAACCCATGAGGATCGGTACTAGGTGTTCACGTGTTCTGGACTTAATGCTCAGTAATCGTGCTTGGGCCGTCTCTGGTCTTGCTGTTACCCTCGGTATAAGTGACCATGAAGCGCCGTTCACAGACTTGCAACCGAGTAGGACAAAGAGGGACAACACTCGTTTTTAAGCCTCTTGCAACGGCGTAGGACCAGATTCGCTACTGCAGAGTAGGCCCTACGCCGTCGCAAGAGGCCTTAACGCCGGTCTTGTCTCTCTTGGGTCTACTCGATTCCAAGTGTGTTAACGATGCTTGAGGCTGTAATCGCAATTGTGCCCTGTTCTTTTGAGCGCAGTGCTCTCTTACGTTCTACAAAAAGTGTAGTTGTTTGACAGGGATGATTATTCTAGTTTGTCTTTTAATATTGATGTATTTTTCCCGGTGTTTGGGGTAGTGAGCGAAGCAGGTGACGTTAGCTTACTGTGGAACGTATTTAATAATATAATTAAGACTATTTTTGATATGTTTGTTCAGTCAAGAATTATTACCTTGAAGCGTCGTCAGGATACACCATGGATACATCATGAATTTGTCAAAATAAGTCATGTACCAACTGGCCCATCTGTCACTATTGATAGTGTAGAGCGTTTTTTCAGCTCTCGAAGCTCTATTGCGATCAACCGTTATCAAGAAGGTCTTCGGTTGCCATGAATGTAACACATTTTTCGGACCCTGCCTTGAGGGTAGCAAATAATTTGTTTTTATTGAATTACCAAGTGGGCAGGATATAACTTAACAAATAAATTAATTAAAACCTAGCGCACACGTTGTTATTTTGCACAAATGGGTTATCATTAAAGAGTAGCTAATTTAGTTTATTCGTATGCATTTTTTGGAAAAAGCTGGAGTACTTTACATTAGACAGGAGATACGCTTTTTCTCCGACGTATATTCTGTTTTTTTTTCTACGGGAGTAGACATGCTTTGTTTTTTTCATTTGTTGGCACAATCTTTTAGCTCTTTTGAGGCTCGGCACTTCACCTTAAAGGTCGGCCGTAGAGTTTGAGGAAACAATAGTCAGTCGTCTTCGGGGTTCGAAAGCTTTTACCCGCGATGAAATTCTGGGTTTTGTGCATGGCTCTGGGAGGTATTTTGGTCGGTAAGTCAAGAGATTGTATTCAAGCAAAGACTAAATGCGCTCAACCAGAAATTCGCTTTGACCTCTTAAATTCATTTGTCATATTGTCTGCGTGAAACAGCACGGTAAACAAATCTGATTTTTTTTTGCATTTTTTAAGTACTGACGAGACAACATTTATCGTGTAGGCTGCTACGCCTTACACTTTCTACGGCACTATACTTCATCTCATCTTCTGTAGAACCGCGGCGGAAAAGTAGGGGCTGTGACCCGGCTGTGTCAAGGCATTCGTTTTCGTCGCAAAGTATTACGTCAACGACTTTGATAGAACACGGCGCGTAGCCTGTGTCCTTAACGTAATGCTCGTGTTTTGTACCAGTGACATATAATTTCTGTTCTAATGTAGCTCTCAATCCTGATATTTAATATATAAGTATGTAGCATGTTTAGAGAAATTAAACTTTTGGTTGGCAGAGCTGTCGTTGCCGTCACGCTCGTTTATTCAACATTCATGGTACAATCGCTAGTGTTGAATATCGTATTGCAAAAAAATGATTTCTTGAAAATTGAAATTTTTCCTTTAAACGTTACTATGTACAAACTGAACCAGAGTTAATGTTTATTCGATTTAATAATTCGAACTTTCAAAATTACCTTGATGTTTCTTTAAAATATCACATGCCATATGTGTAACTGGTTTTCGCTTTCGGTACTTTCGTTTGCTGCAGAGGCATTAGCCGGCGCGTCTCAGTCAGGGGTTGCATTTTTTACTTTGTCAGCTCGCTTCCAAACAGTTGTTGTAAGAAAATTCACATCTGGAACAGAAAGCGTGGCATGTAGTACTTAACGTGTACTACAAACTTCGTTCTCAGTCTCCGATTGAGTCGTACACAGCGATCGTCCAAAGATCATCTGAGCTAACGGAGATGAGCTACAGAATTGTCCTCAGATGGAAAAAAACTTGCTAAGGCGAGCACGTCTGCTGGCACACCGTCGGTGCCGTCGCCCCAGAGAGCAAGAAAATAATACGTTCCGCCGACACCCAATGCACTGGACTCTTTCCACCACCAATCATTGCTGCTCATTGTGCACGATTTCTTCCGCCGCAACCATTAGTCTAACGTTGAAACAAGGCAAGGACCCTTTTAAAAACGATGCATGTATGCATGCCTCGATAGAACAAAACAAAACGCGTAAATAGTCCTCTCTGCCTACGGTTTCCTAGACACCGCTACTCATGCCTGCTAAATCACATGGTGAGTCACTGGCAATAATTGCAGTGCACGTGTAATTTTCAAAAGAGGCGCAGCAATTTCTTTTTCAAAGGAAACGAAGCAAAACGTGATGGTATTAACTGCAGTCATATCGTGAAGCTTTTAATACTGCACGATATCAGCTGTATTTAGCGTCTTCGTTGTAAGAACCACCTTGTACAGTCAGAGGCAATTTGACCTGCGACAACGGAGCGAGCGGCTACGGGGAACAATTGCGGCATGCAGCGCTGCGTTCGCTTTTTCGCGCTGGGAACAGGCTACGGGAGCGGTCCAAGTTTCGCTGCCGCGGGAGGTCGAGTCAAAACAAATGTCCCTCGCGCCAGAATGGCCTTCTGTCATATCAGATAAGCTCTTTTTTGCACAATATTTTTCCTGCGTTTTATCTTTCGCCTTCTCTTTGTAAGTTTTGACTGTACTTTCTCAAGGGGTCAAACGCTTCGCTGTTTTATTTTGATCATGGAAAGTAAGTTAAGAATGACTAATAGTTCATTTATAGGCGTGTACTCATTATATGGTAGCATTGAAGTTTTTCTAATAATACTGTGAACGGCCAAGGTAAAAGGACTGCATAAGGATAGTTTTTTCTGTGTCTGATTCTGTGTGCGTGTGCTCGGGAATTTTGCGGCTGCAAGAACAGAAACATTGTCTTCAGCATAGTTCTTATTTCCTCATAACACGAAAAGTAATTAATTCGTCTTAGTATCTATTGAAAGAATAATGCGATTCCTAATCACATCTAGCCAGAAGTTATTTTCAGTAAGCAAAAAAATAACAAAAAAAAACGTGGGCATCCGACACTACTAATTGCGCACTCCCGCTCCCTCAGTGCTTATCACCTCTCGAAGGCGCCTGGGTATGGACTCATAGAGGTTGTTGGTGAGGCTCGGGATGCACTGGAGGTTGGTCCATTCTTGTGCGACTGCTTCCCAAAGGACTTCTGAAGAAGCCTGATGAAGGTCACGCGTCAAGAAATTATGTTTCATTAGTCCCCATATGTTCTCGATGACATATAGATCCGGCGACCTTGCTGGCCATGTCAATTGCCTTACACCTAAGCCGTCGAGCAGGCTCTGCACCCGGCCAGCCGTGTGAATCGGACTGTTATCTTGTTGCAAGATAAAGCAGGCATCGGAGAACTGACCATCGAAGGCGAAAGGAAGCAAGGTATAACAGAGTATGTCACAGTATTTCTCCGACGTCAGCCTTCCGTCGATTTGCATGAGTGGACCCAGTCCTTGCGCAGTTATGGCCCCCCATACGCTGACCGAACAACGACCACTCGTTGCCACTTCTTGCACGTAGTGAGGGTCATACCTGTACAAAATAAAGCAACACCTATTCACTCAACTAGAAGAGAGAAGGCCAAGAGAAGTTCAGTATTTGGTTTTTTTGTCTCACCGTTTGCAAGTAGGACGCCACACACGTTTCCGCTGGTCCCAATCAGACGTGAACGTAGAGTCGTCTGTGAAGATGACTGAGGCCCAGTCGCTGGCATCCCAGTCCCGGTGGGACTCTGCGAATGCAAGTCTTTGCTCCTTGTGGCATAAAGTCAGGAGCGGTTTGTGACATGCAATACGACTCTGAAGCCCTGCGTCGTGAAGCCGCCACCTGATGGTTCGGAGCGAAACTTGAAGGCCCAACTGCCCTCGTATATTTGCTGCTGTTATACTTGGCTGGTCAAAAGCTGCACTAGCAATCTGCTCGTCCTCCTGACCAGTCGTTGAATGGGTTCTTCGCCTGTGCGCCGCATCAGCTATTCGCCCTTCATTCCTATACGCTCGCGCGATTCTATTTACAGTGTTCAGTGCATATTCAAATCTAGAAGCTATAGTTCTTTGGCTTTGTCCGTCCTGAGACAGGGCACATATACTAATTCTATTTTCTAGTGGCATCCGTGACATTACGGCAACGTCTGTTAGTCGCCTCAAGATCAGCTTATCTTATAAGTCGGGCTAAAACAAAGATAAAAGTATATCCCATGCTTCCAACACCCGAATAAAACGAACAAACTTAAGCAGTCTTGGCGACTTCGAGAGAAGTTGGGATAAACTCATCGGCCAGCACTTGACATAAATCTGACGCTTACTTTTTATGTGTATGCAAAAAATTTTTTTTATATTTCTGAAACAAAACAATGAACATGTTGGTTGTAAATGTGGCATAATATTTTTACAGATATGTGAGGAAAAGGTATACGTTTACTTTTAGTTATACATTTGTTAGACTGAACCGCGAACCGCAAACTGAGATCAAGTTGGAATCATTACGTGCGAAAGAACTGGTAATAATGCCCGACGGCTTTACAAACTCATGCTAAGATATGAGCGCCAGAGCGGAAGCAAACCGAAATAGCCTTGCCAAGGGAACAATTAAAATACTTAAAAAATATAAGTCGACGTATTTTGCTAACCGCTTCGAAATGCCACGCCGCATAGCCGGCCCTTCGTCATGTCTCCCTACCGCCTTAATCACCCCCCCCCCCCGCTTCTACAGAGTGGAACAGTCCGCCGAGTCTCGTTCCCAGAACGCCGCGGCGACCGCTGCGCCAAATGCGGCAGTTTGCCTGCCCCGCCAGCGTCTACGTTGTCGCAGGTCAAATTGCCTCTGACTGTACATTTACTTGGAGCACCCAACAGCGCTATGCAGACAATATTGCTGGGAAACAATGTGGACGAGGTCCTGACATGGTGGGAGGTATTACTTTAGATGATATGTCCTGTTCAAACTTATCTCGATTGTGCAGACAAACACAAATCATACTATTTTTATGCACCAATAGTGTGAAACAAAATATTGGCATTAAAATAAAGTGTAACAACTAAAATACGACCAAAGTTTAATTAGAATGGTCACGTACAAAAGTATTCCACGTATAATATTTTTTTATTTATAATTACCGGTATTGAATTATAATTACCGGTCCAGGAAAATAAGGAGTTCCCAACAATCAGCCACTCAGTTTTGTGGGGAGTTTGACTGAAGCTGGGGTTCACATTCACCAAGTGTAAAAGGAACTCTGTTGATGGAGCGTACGCATCCCGTGGTCTGGCGTGCGACATACCTCCGGACAATAAAGCAGCACCTTCAGAAGAACAGGTCGGCCTACTTCCTGGATGAGACAGGTCAACGCTGGCCACACACAGTTGAAGGTTTGGGTGGGCACTTCTATGACGACGCCAAGTGATGCCTTTAACAAAGGCTTTACAGTTGGACTCAAGAATTTCTCTGTGAAACGAGAGCGACCTATTATGGTCCGCGTTAAGACCAGCGAGGGCTTTGTTGACAGTGCTGCCGAAGTATTCAGGGCAAAAAAGGGTAGCGGTGACACCCATCAGGAGACAGATGGAAAGCGCTTCAAGAAGCTGTTGCCCAATTTGAAGACAAACAGCATCATCGTCATGAACAACGGATTCATACCACTCGGTTAGGCTTCACTCTCTTCCAAGCACCCCCACACAAGGAAACAAGCTATAAAGGTCTGGTTCAGCAACAGACGCTTAATCTGAAGATTTAACCAGCCTCAAAGCTGAGCTTCTGGGCCTCGTGGAGAAGGCTAAGTCGGCAAGAGCAGTTCTCGACAAATACCGCGTCGATGACATTACTGAGCAGCATGGGCACAAAATGCTGCGTTTTCCACCTCACTACTGAGAACTTAACCTGTTGTCCTTGTTTTTTTGGCGCTTTTTGAATCTAAGATGTACCAACTTGCCCAACTACAACTTATTCTCGAACGTAACATCCCATTCAGCTTGTCTAGAGCCAAGTGAAGGGCTACATTGCAAGTAAAATAAAGATGTTTAAGCTGGGAAAGGTGAGCTGCTAACTACCGAGGCTCTCCGTCAAGTGACGTTCTTTTAACTTGAAGGCTTATGTCAAACCTGTTGTTGACGCGGAACATAAGATGTGGGAAGCAGATTGCCTCTCAGACATTGTTCTTTACTGGGATGTCATTAAAAAGGGGAGTGATAGCGGCGATGAGTCAAGCGATGAAGACACGGGATGTTAATCCCTTTTGTGTTAAGCGGCCCTGCACACCTGCGATGCAATGCCACCTTCCTGAAGCCTTTCCCCAGGACGCCCTTCTACGCATGCGTGCACTACACCCCTCAAGACTGTCCTCAGATGGTACGTAAGCGTGAACTTATTCGATACTTCCCAACCTTGGCGTAGTTGTAGGATAATATGCGGATCGCAAGTTCGTCTGCTTCTCTTGCAGGGGTTGTGGTGTAGTCCGAACGCCGAGCTCTAATAGCTCCTAATTGAAGGATAGTGGTTAGACCTCAATGTAGCTTGCTTTGAGGTCTACCCACTATTCTTCATCCAGAGCCAATCAGAACTCTGCGTTCTGACGTCAGCAACCCCTGAAATGGAATCACGGTAACTTGCACTCCGCATTTTTCTGTACATGCCAATAGTTGCGCAATATTCTTGTTCCGCAGAAATTTGGTGTCGCCCTCTTCCGTGCTTGTCGTCATGAGACCTCTGCAGGCTCGTCTGTGTCTGCTACACCCCCTCGAGCGGCCCTCGCCTTGTATGCGTGCATGAATTCATTCAAGAATGCCTAGCCGTGGCGTAGCTCGGCTAGAGAATTGCTCTCTACATGCTAACACTTAGGTGGTGTTACTTTTCCGCAGCAGTTTGACGAAACTCTTGGCAGGGCTGTCATCGTCAGGCCCCTTTCATACTCATCCAAGTCTGCTATACCCTCTCAAGACAACCCTTGCACAATGGGCTTGCTTTGCAGGAGCTTGACGTTCCTGCAACTGCAGGGCTTGAGTGCTCGTGCACTTCTGAGCTGGGTGATTATTTTGTGCTGCGTGCCTAAAATATAGAACTTGGTTTGGGAATTTTTCTTTTAAAAAAGGTATGTTTGGTTTATTTCTTATTGTCGCCTGATTTTTAACCTTCAGAGCTTGACCGATCGGCACTGAAATAAATCTTAAATATTGGACAACTCCATTTCTACTCCGTCAATCTTTGCTTCTTAACTAACTGCAAAATGGAACAACATTAATTGCACTCCCAGGGCTGCAGGTGTATATATTTCGCGCACTTTCCTAACTACAAGTAAGAATAATTTATAAGATTTCGAAAATGGCTACGTTTGAATTCGCACAGGTCGAAGTCCTCTCGAGTAGGGTATCAGACGTTTATACCGTTTCGGGTAACACAGCGTTGGAAGCGTGTGTCGACGGGATCGCAACAGCGGAGCTGCGGAATAAAAGTGCCACCGGAAGCATGCCTGGTGTCCAATGCGAAAAGATGTTTATTCGTCAGTGCCGAATGTCTTTATTGGCTCTGAAAAGAACAGAAAAAGCTACGTTCCGCCGCGCGTGTTTCGTCAGTCATCACTTCCCAACAGCTTACTGTAGTATAGTGCTAGTAGAGCTTATATTAGTCGGGAGCAGCACTTTCATATCCGACACAAGAGCTCTGTCCTACGAGTTTATGCAGGCAAGACATTTCGCAAAAGTGATACGTTGGAGTTGATTAGGGTTCAATATGTTCAATACTGGTTTATTGCACTCCTGAGTAGAACTCCAGGTGTGCAGCCGACGAGGAAATGCAAGTAGTCCATGCACAGTTTTTGCCCACGTAGCCTACTTGGAGGCAGTTTTATCGATTTACACAAAAAGTTGATGATGATGATTTGTGGGACGAAGATGATGATGGGATAATAAAAAGAGAGAAGAGCGTAGGCCTTGCAGCGGTTTTCGAGATGGTAATCTTTTCGGGGCGGCCATGAGCTGCTGACTTCTAGCTCGCCGGTCTCAAGCGCCTCACGAGGTCTCCCCGCGTGCATAGCTTGCAGACGAAGCGGCCAAATTTCCGGCAACGCAGGGAGTCCAGCATCTCCGTGGTGGGGCTCCAGGGGTTGGCACCGGTGTTGGCCGGACGGCGGTCTTCGCGAAAGCGGGCCTTGAAGTCTCCCAGCTTGCGGTCGAGCTTGTATCGAATCAGCGTCAGCAACCTGTCGACCGAAGACATGGCGTCTGCCACTGTGCAGGCTGGCTCTCGGTCGATGAAAAAAACACGCCTTAAGCTCAGCTAGCTTCTTCGATTCGACGTTACATTGTCCAGGCCTACCTGATCCGTTGTGGGACTGAAACTCCAATTTTCCGTGTGGCACAAGAACTGAAGCGAAGAGATTCTGAGAAGCCAGCTACCGCTCAACGTGCAAGGCTTCTGGGGCTTCGCTTCTGTGTAAGCATACTGTGCCATCCCACCGATCCTACTCACAATTTGGAGACTGCACCACTGCATGTCAACCTCGGTACGTCCAAGAGGTTCCAGTGACGATCACCAAAGAATCTTTAACTTGTGGAGTAAATCGAGCAGAATACACGAAGTCATGACGTCCTAAAAAACATATATTAACGATTCATCCACACCGCACTTACGACGGACTTCCAACCAGCCACATTTCACCTTGCGCACTGATACACGACCGAGCAGCGAGGTGACGTCACTTATAAACTGGCGTTCGATCGACTCTGAAAGGCCCTAGACAAGGTAAGATGAAGCATAGTAGTTTAGATGTCAGTTTAAAAATATTCGTCTTTATCGAAAACATAGTGTTATATGGTTCGCCTTGCTTTGCAGCCCCTCAGGCAGAGCTTGCCAAACATTTTGCCTCTTTTTATTTCCCTCACCTACACTCGCTCCGATCGGTGGGGACGCAGGCATAAGCAAGTGTATCAGGTCACGTCTCAGTTGGCGAAATAAGACATTGAACTTTTAATTTTAACGCACCTTTAACATCAGCGGTTCTACACACTAGAAATGCGCCGAGTACCGAAGCTTTGTTTTTTGAGGCAGATCACCGCCACATTGGCTCCATTTGTCAGTGCATTATTTAACAATTAATTTTTGTAACTTTTGGACTTTTTGCACCACACGAACTATTTTCGCCAAGAGCGTAGTCGACAGTAGACCAGCATATCACCTGGGTATATATGTTCGTGATTAATTTTGTAATTATTTTTGTATTTTTGTAACTCTTGGACTCGGCTGTATTAGTATTACTCTCCTTTATTTTCCTCTTCATTTTCTTCAATTTACATTTTTTGTTCATTTCTGTTTCTCCTTTTCTTCTTTTTTTCGCTTTTCCTTTCTTTGCCTTGTCTTTCCCCTTTTCTTCCTTGGCAACCTATTCCTTGGGGTCGAAGAAAAGGAAGTTTGAAATACAAATCAGTTGATAGTTCCGCGCGTGTGTGAGTGTTTTTTGTGCGTGTTTGGTTTTTGAGTAACTGTCTACCTGTGCGCAGGTTAATTATGATTATGTTGTCAGTGCAGTTTGTTTTGGCTCCAAGGCTCTGACGTACTCAATCAAAACAGGCAGTAATATGTAGTTTTAAAAGTTAAATTTCCTTGTGCACCAAGCACCGATTCTTTTATACGGACTTTTGAGAAAAAGCTTGCATGTAATTTGTTTCATGTAGTTTTGAGATAGCAAGATACTTTCTCAAATAAATTACCGCCAGGAAAATGCGCTCACTTATTTGCGATACTACACTTGAAGCCGCCATTCACTTCGCAGACTTTTGGCGGTGGTGGGGGTGTTGAAAACTACTACTCTTTATATAGGCAAA
>JAZHYW010012259.1:0-59571 GCA_037355805.1 Ixodes ricinus
TAAGTGCACGAACTGCAGCAAGCGCCGACGCCACGTCAAGGTGTCCAATCTACAAGCGGAAAAATAAATTGCGAAATTACAAAAGCTCGAACAATATGGACTACACTTCAGCAAAATCAGCCATCAACAGCAATTACAAAACCCGCTGCGTTAGAAAGTACCGGCACTGTAGGTGTCCTCAACGTACAAACAACATAAAGGGATCACCATTCCATTAAACAATGATAATGAATTCCCATCTTGAAGTTAGCAGCGCCACAACGACTCCAAAAACACCAGTCACTACTGTAGAGCCTTCAGTATCTTTCACACTGAGTGGCGCTACTACGACCCGTCCTCTGAAACATAAGTAAAACCCAACTAGGAAGTCCAGCGTACAACCTACCTACAAGAATTCAAGACCTGACGCAGCACCTAAGCCACAAAGCTCTCGGGAATGTGCTGCGTACACTCACTATGCAATGCTGCGCACCTTCCTGCTTCCCCACGTTCTCTAGTCAAAATCATTAATCACAATAATTGACATTGTTGTACCACCTACCACTCGTGTCATTAGACTGCACTGCGAGAAATCAGCTCTAAACAATGAAAAATACAGGTAACAAGAAATAGACATATCGCTTCTCCAAAAGCAATTTCCTCATCCCATCAGTTATCCAGTGGAATGCTAATAGACTCCTGGAAACGAATAAACGACTTAAGGTAGCACCTACAAAGACACCAGGTCGAAGTGTTAAAGCACAAGAACTAACGTTAAAGGTATTCGACTATCACCCTACGTCATACAAGTAGCAATTCCCTGAACAACTTTTACATCAGCAGATGCGACCTAAAGCGTCCTTGGTATACCCATCAGAACTTACCTCAAGTACAAGGGACCTCTGCGATCTCTGCGACCACAGAGCTGAATACGTGGCTGGACAATCAGCAAAGTTAACTCAAACTCAATCGTCACAGCCTACGTACGGCCTAACGTTTCCGGGGACCCCACGATATTACGATACTTCTAGGTGCACACCGGTCACACTGTTGCTGGGGGATTTAATGCCCAAGGAGACCTGGGGAGACAAGGAACGTCAGCACGCGGCAGATTACTAGAAGAGGGTGACCACAGTCATTGGTCTTCTTTGTTGAACGATGGAACCACTACGTTTGTAATGCCCAGGAGTATAGTCTACTTGACCTGAGTTTTGCTACCAACTCACGGCGCAATATGGTTAGCTGTTCCCGAGGCCGGGGCAGTGATCATATTTCTATAAAGATCACTTCCCTACCGAGCACCCGTCACACACAAGTCTTGCATGGCGACGAATCGGGACAATTACTGAATGTACGAGTTGTACATACACCGGCAATGTCGATTACATGACAAAAATAGCTCAGGCTCAAATCTACCCGGTCTGTAAACCATTTTTAACATATCGACCGAACCCAGACCTGACGGTATCAGGCTCCTTCCGTGCTTATGCCGAAAGCTGCAGCGATGGCGCACTCCCCAAACATCGAAATTGAGGACATTCAACACTACCGGAGGGTCGAAGCTGCATTTCATAGACATACCAATCGTTGCAGCGAAGACAGTGGCGACAGCGGTGTGAGATGCTTCATACTCCTGGTGGCAGGACGACAAACGTGGCTGCATGGGCTCAGTCCCAGCTAAGAATATCTTCGTTCACCAGATGGTGGCATAGTCATCGCTAAGAACATCATCAGCTGGGCGGCAGAGCTGGTCGCCGATGAATTCACTTCTGCTCCTGTAACTGCTCCTGGATTATCAACAGGCAGCACGACCTTTCCCCAGCTCCGGCCACCGTTCTCGTCCAGCGACTCGGATTTCACGCCGAGGGAGCTAAAAATGCTATTCGCTGCACTTTTCACAAAACGGAGCGCGCCACAGTCCCGGTGGAATAACTTTCGCTACACCGGTGAATCTTTGACACTATGGCCCTCCCAGGACTCCTTGCGCACCTAAACAACATCTGGAGAACGTCGGTACTCCCTCCCGCCTGGCTGACATCTGGGGTCGTTCCGATACACAAGCCTATGGAAAACCCATGTGAAACGAGCCTACAAGCAGCCAATCTCTTCTCCCACCTGCCGCCTCAGGCCTGATTCACACTTACAGTTAACTGCCGCCGATGCGGAATCGGCCGTGGGCAATGCACAGGACGCTACGCCTGGCGGCCGAATTCTCGCAGATTCGCCTGCCGATTCGCAAGTGTGAACCAGGCCTCAGAAAGATTCTGGAGCGAATGGTTCTAGAGCACCTCGACCGCAACTTCTGAGACTTCTGGTGCCCACTCTCACCAGCTTTGTGGTTTCCGAAGACATCGATCCACAACAGATGCAATTTGCGACCTGTGTCAGATATAGCGCAAGCTAAGGCGATGCTCCAAATTTCTCGGCTTGCTTGTTTACATCAAGAAAGCGTTCGACGCTGTTCATACAACAATCATTGCTCAACTTCTCAAGTTTGGGGTATCAGGCCGGGCGCTGGCGTTGATACGCGCATTTCTAAGGCACAATGCGTGTCTGCTTGAACAGCCTGAATGACTGCGCAACGCTGTCCCGGCGCGGTTTAGCAGCGTCATAAGCCCATTTATTCAGTTCAGTAATGGCAGCTCTCTCCCCAAACGTCTTACGACGCATAAACAGCCAATCGCCGATTATCAATATGGCAATTTTTACGCTGAGGATTTTGCCTCTGGGCTACAGCTCCTACTAACGGCGCAGGCTTATTCCAGCAGCCCAGCAAGGCTTAACAGCAGTAGGAAACGAAATATCACACTAGGGCTTACGCTTTCCGGCTTCAAAGCCGCAGTCCTTTAATATCATCCGTCGGCCAGATCATCTCTGAACAGGGTCTATACCAGGGGTGGTTCAGGCCGACTCGGCCTAAGAGCCGCGAACAAACCATGAAACTTCCAAGAGACGCAGCTAGAAGAAAAGGGGACTTTTGTCCCATGCCATAAAACGAACCGGAACTACCCCACCTTATCCGAGTCAAAAGCAGCCCAACTGTACGTAATGTAGCAGTAGCACAAGACTATCAAACAGCCGCTCTGTGTCGACGAAACGCGTTGCAGTTCTCTTTTTGGGGAAGTTTTGTGTGACCCGGAGGGAGGCGGGTGTGTGTGTGTGTGTGTGAGGGGGGGGTAGGCGAGGCGCGAAGAGCCGCATGCGGCTCGCGAGCCGCAGCTTGGCCACTCCTGGTCTATAGCATCGACGGGTCTTATGTGACACGAGTCCGAACATACACCTATCTGGGGTTCCCAACAGACGATCGCCTCCGGGTGCCCTCCCGCGGTGAAGACAACCATCATAAGGTGTCGCCGGGAATCTCAATGCCATCAAAATTATTATGGGCAGTTGTAACACCGCAGGCCATAGCGATAGTTTCATAGAGGCCCATTCTTCTCACGGCTTCACGCCTTACCGCTGGTCAGCACCAGAACCACCCTAATCTACGGCTATAGAGACTCTTCAACGAGTCGCAATTCGTTTTATGCTTGGGCCTACCAAGATACCCCCCAAATAATCTAACGTTAGTGGAAGCTTGTACAAATCACGTTGAAAAACGAGGCAAGGAGCTGACACTTCGTCACATTACGACCTGTCATCTTGTCAATCAACAGGTCCACTTCTAAAGCGTTTTCACCGCGTCCACTCTCGTGCCCCTAATATCTGGCAGCACAGTTCAGGAGCACCTGCTGGGTGACCCAGACATTATCTATACGACAATTGCAGCCATACGTACCACCACTAAACAACAACAAGTCTGTTCCCGCTCAAAAAGTAAACGGAGCACAGCCCAACCAGTAGTCCGTGAGTTCCTGCGTGAAGACCACGTAGAAACGTCCTTCGCTGGTTGGCTGCGGGTATACACCACAGCCGCCCCAGTGCTTCAAAGCCGTAAGTCATTCACTGCTGCCAGCGGGTATGCCAGAGCGAACATGACCGAGCCCAGGAAGCGACGATGTCGACAACTGCCGAAACTGGGCACTTGGGCCGCCTTTGACTTCTTAGCAACCTCAATGTGGCAAAGCGGTTAATCCTCACATTCCCAGTATGGCGCTGCAACAGCCATATCGTCTGAAGCACCGCAATACGCTCGATTCGTCGCGCACGTTGGGTGAGAAGCTTAGTAAACAAAGGGCTGGCAACTAACCTTTCAGTGGTGGCCGGGCAATACGTACCCCGCAACGAGGCTCCTGACCGTTTCGCTACAGCGGCTCATCACCTTGACGTCCCAGTAATAACAGTACCCAGCCTTCACGAAGCCGGGCTAACTTATACATCAAGAAATAATCCTTCATCACCTGGACCCAGGGTTTTCTGGCAGAAAACCTCTCGCACGTGTCCCACCGAAGCTACAGCGAGCCAGCGCCTCCCTGCTGCACAGGCTCACGCACTGGATGTGCCTTCACGGCAAAAGCCCTCCACCGCATAAACTCTGCCGTCAGCCCCCCTGCCCAACCTGCGATGTTCCTGAAGACTTTGACCATCTCCTCTGGGACTGCCCGACGTTAACAAAAGAAAGAAAATCCCTCTTCGACGGCCTGTAGTACGCCGGCGTTGCACATGCCACTACAGTGGAAATTCTTTTTCCCCCGGGTCCGGCCGGGACCGCTTCTAAATCATTCGCTCGTCTCCTCACATTCTTAGACGACAGAATTATTTGACCGCCTATAAACCCAGGTACCCGACTTTAAGTGCTGAGTGACAACAAGTGACAGTCATCCACCCCTTCCCTTTGTCCTTATCTCTCTCTCTCTCTCTCTGTCTCTTTTCTTTTAATCTGTTCCTCCTCTAAACCATTCCCAAACCCTGAACTGACTCAGCCCCCATTTTTACTAGTGGCCAACTGTTCAGGCTTTCCTTTTCAATAAAACGCTTCCTACTAGTATCAACGTTGAGCCCAGCGTTTACGCATGAACTTTTAAGGAAACGCAATAAATTCGACCTCACTACTTGCACAAAAGTTACTATGATGTCTTCCTCGTGTCATCATATATCTCCCACTCAAAATTTATGCTGATAAGAGATTAAGTTTTCGCAAACTCTGAGATCGGCTAGCTACGACGGAGGTTCTAACAAGCGTCCCCTCCTCCTCGCTAAGCATTTGTGGACAAGCTTTTACTGACGCTCCAGATGTGTCTGAACGGGGTGTCTGAAATTGACTCGGCATATCAGTCAGGAAGAAAGCAAACGCATAAAAAATATTATAGCCATTAGCAACCGTCAAATTCGCTTTGAATATCTTCGTTTGTTTGGCGCACTTCGTAGGTGTTCACGCCCGTCCGGCGCACTTCCGGCGAGCGGTGCAACATTCTTCACACAAGTGCTCAACTCTAGCTTTCTTAAAACAGTTTGTGTGTGCGAATGTGCCTATGTGATTTTGAAATAACTTTATGCGCATACGCGATGTTGAATATTAGTGGAATAGATACAGGGGTGGGGACTTCTCTTCGTGCAGTGCTGCGGGTCAGTGCATTTAAGAGATAAGAAGTGTGTTCGATTTGAGCTTTTTAATGGCGCCTCCGAGTTTTACCTTCCATACTCAGGCGTATTAAGAAAAACAGTAACAGTAATTGAAAAAAGTTATATTTCGTCTATGGACGCACAATACAAATAAACTTCCTGACCAGTAACACTAATTTAAAGGTGGGAGCTCGATGTGTGCATACTTATTGGTTGTTACAGCTTTTGACTCGTACACAATCAAGATCCCCGAGCTTCGCTGTGTCGAGATTCACCAGCACTGGCTCGTTCACATACCTCGAAACGCTAACAGAAACGCTGGAGTACAAAAATACAACAAGCATGTGTTAAGGGTGCGCTGCAATCAAATTTAAGCGTCTACCTTTCTTGCGGTTTCCAACGTCTCTTGGGGTTGGGGCAAGCCAGCGGGAACGGAGAGAGCAACTAAATATCAGTGCGTCATATTTTAAACCGGACGACGCGAAAACCTCCTCCACCTACGAGGGCGACCCACGGTGCCGAAAGCGCGCAATATGTGACGACATTGTGACGTTTTAGGTCCTGGTCTTTCTACTGGTCAGAGCCGCTAAAAGCTTCTTTTTAGTCGAAATACAAAATATATTGGCGCGAGCCGTTTCAATTATTTATAAAAGTAGTTTTTGTTCAGTATTTTAGATCAGAAAAGAAACAAATGCAGTTTATAAAGTACGGAAACAAGAAATGAAACGTCGACATATCCGCCACCAAGCGGTAGAAAAGGCGGCGCATACTAGAAAGGTGTAGTGGGATCAGGCCCCGACGAGCGGCGAGCGTAGAAAGGTCCCGGATGTGCGCGGCGGCGCTGCAGTCGAGGATCCGACCGGTTTCGAGCGTTCCGAAGGCCTTCGGCGAGCAGCTTTCGCTTGCGGTTCGGCCCTTTGGCGGTATGGCAGCGCGAAGTGGCTCACATTCTGAACTGATCTTTACCCCGTGTTTGCTGTCTTTTGTGGCCAATGAATGTGTCATGCCAAATTAGTGTTTAATCTCGCAGCAAATTCAATGCAAGCCGCCCTGGCTGCCCGCCTCATACAGCCTATCCAGAACATGCTTTAGTGGCGCCCTCTCGAGCCGTCGACACGAAGTGAGGCAACCGTGAGCGCTCGCTGAGCTCACTACCCGTCCTCTAGTTCACGGCCCCTCAAGCAACCCAGGACGTCATGAAGGAGGTTATTTTTTGCTTGTTTTTGTAATTTTAGTTTGCCTATAACTTTTAAAATTAAGCGAAATTCAAGAAAAGAAAAGTTTCATTAAAGGGATGCTGAACCGAAATCTGGATTCCACAAAACACGCGGCAAAAGCGTGCAACGGGATGCTACAAACGCAAAACATGACTCATACAGCGATATCTCTAACGGATGACCGTATTTTTCAAAAGAAGGAGGCGCATTTGACAGGTTTGTTGACGTCATGTTTCTCCGAGAAGGAGAGGGAACGGCCTCGCGTCTTCTCCGCCTCGCCGCCTTGAGGGGTGAAGCGAAGAGAGGAGGAAACTAGGTATCTTGACGTCACGCGCCTGGTCGGCCTTGTTCAATCTGGACATCGTTTTTCAAAAATACGGCCGTCCATTCGAGATGTGGCCTTACGAGTAGTGTTGTAGGGATTGTAGCGTCCCGCCTACATCTCCTCCATTGTTTTTCTGAAATCCAAATTTCGGTTCACCATCCCTTTAAGTTACTACGTTCAGTGCGCTCAGGTGCGGTGCATATTAAAAACCAATAAAAAAGTCCTTGCAGGGCCCCTTTAGGTTAAGCTATACGTATCGGGCTTGTGCTAAAGCCTCGAGGTCTGGCCATTTAGGTTAGTTTAGAGACCAAAAATTACGATCTCAAAACAACAAGGAAACATGAGATACGCTCTGTATATAATCTCTTGTCGACGTGTCGATCGAAACCGAAACCATGCCACTCTCCTCCCTGGCCCAATAGTTCCCAGAGTGCAACGCGCGCAGTGTTGCATGCAGGGGTTTATCGAGGTAGTCTATTCGTGTCGATCTAGGGAAAGCTAGGGAACAACTAGCCAGCAACCTCGAAAGTGGTGGAAAGGTTGCCCCGTCCCCCCCTCCCCACGCCCCTCCTTCCCCGCGATGTGCTCCTAATAACTCCCCTCGCTTCCCCGGCATGCGGCGCCCGAGGGGAGGCGGGGTGACCGTCGCGGAGAGCGGACGCCCACATCGGCTTATCCTTACCTGTAATTAGTACCGAAGATGTCGTCCCAGAGCCCGTGCTGTTCGTTTATGACCTATTGTACCCACCGCATTGTTGGAGATATCATATACGCCCTTTTTAGCTTTGAAACCCGCCGCCCTACCGTAAAAAAGCACTCAAGTCAAACCTCTGTTGTTGTTGTTTTTTTAACTGCGCCTTTGATTTTTTTATATGTTTGCCTTTTTTATATGTATTTTTACTTTTATTTTTCCTGATATCACGCCCTTCTCGCCCGATATGCCGCTTACTGCTCTGCGCAGCCTGACGTCCTCACATGTATGCCATCTCCTGACGAAGCCGAGCCTCTCGGCGAAACTGTCGTAGTACATACAATAAGCTCTTAGCATAGCAACTCCGAAAGTACGGATCTTTTACTTACATATTTATATAATTGTGATGCAGCGCCCAGTTTAAAGCAAGAAACATCGGTTTCACGCAAGTGAGGATTTAGCAAACATTTACTATTCATATTATTCCTGAAACAATTCGTATAGGTGTGCAGGCGCTTTTCGAAGAACGGTTTCTCAATTCTTATGCAACTCAGTTCCACAATAACAGGGAAAGGAATTTTCGAAAGGTACGCGCCACTATAAATATTTTTGGGAGATATTTTATTACTTGACCAAAGAGTTGAGTGTATTGGCGATTTTGTCATGTCATGTACAATGCAAAATTTACATATTCACATCCCATCTGAATATGAGAGTTCACATCAGCCGTAGAAACCACGGCCTCCTCCGTAGCCTCCTCCGAATCCACGTCCTCCTCCGTAGCCTCCTCCGAAGCCACGGTTGCCTCCGTAGCCTCCACCGAAGCCACGTCCGCCTCCGTAGCCACGACCCCCTCCGAATCCTCGGCCATACTGAGCAACTGCCAGGCTGCACAGAGCTGCGAGGACGACTAAGGCCACGATGATGGTCTTGCTGGACATCATGTTGATGGTAGTTTCTGCACAGAAACACGAGAATGAATAAGCATGATACCTTAATATATTCGTGACAGTTGAATAGAAGCTGAATAGAAGTAGACTTTGAGATTGGTGGGTACAAACAATTGCTGGCTATTCTTACTCCCCTTGAAAATGTTTCGAGTGACAGAACTGCGCTAAAGCTTTTGGATGACATACAGCCTCCTGCAAAATGAAATACCCAGTAGCCTATGCATTTTATGCGGTGGCGTTAAGCATTCCTAGGCCGGAGCCACCCTGTTTTCAGAGATATAATAGAAGAAATGTTACTTTACTTTTTCACCCCAAAGCAATGTCCCCTCAGCCTCTGCGAAACCCGCACCGCCGCTTAAAAGTGTCTCATCAAATTGGTCTTTTAAATGGATAAAGAATGTATGCTTAATTTTCTGTTTTTTTAAATATACTAAAGTTGCAATTTATATTTTATTATTGCCTCTGGGCATGTTGAAATTTTTATACATTCAAGTAAATGCCCGCATGTTTTCTCCCCAGCAAAATACTAGGTACAAGCCCATCAAATAACCTGGAAATATTTTGAACAAAAAGTAGCTTAGTAGATTTTTGCGATAGAAGTTGGAAGGAACAGTGTTAAGGCCCGCTCACTCTCTTGCGACCTCTTAAAACTGGGTTCCTTAAAACCTCTTACAACGAGAGGACACACCGGCGCCATCTATTGGGTAGCAGTGTAAACTTGGCGGTCCGGCATATTTTCTATTTCTATCGCAAATTATCCTTTCTTTTCTGGCTCGAAAAACTTTTGTCAACGTTATAAACGAGCTTTTCTTATACGTATTACGCACATTTGACCTCGGAAATCCCGCAAAACCTTCGCTCCTGTGAAATGCAGTTCCAGGGTCACCGCATAGATGGCGCCGGAGTGCCAGTCTGTTCCCTCGTCCTAAGAAATATTAAGAGGTTTACACAAGTCTCGCCTCTCTCGGTCGTACTCGGTTGCAAGAGTGTGAACGGGCCTTTAGATGCATCACACCAGCAGACGTTGAATTGCTGCCTCACACAGTCTGGAATTCGCCTATTCTTTTGATTTCCTCCTTGATCATATGATTCGGTTTAACGTCAATTGAGGAGGGTCTGTTTATTTTTTAATTCTATTCATTTTAACATCAAATAGGAAATGTCGTGCCCAAGCGCAGTATATTGACCCCCTCAAAGTGATCCTTTTTTTTTACTTTCCGTTGAAACGGTGGACGCACACAAGTGCTGTGTTCACTAGAATAAATGTGACGCTTACCGTCTGTGTTGGCTGCTTCGCTGCTTTCTGATTGATAATGAGGCAACGCTGAGTATTGCGCCTTTTATACGGGGACTGGTCGAGGAGTGTTGCGGCGGCCGACTACCCCCAAGGGCACCGGAAAGACCCCGAGAGCGGGATTCCGGAGGCGGCTCGCAATCGTAGTCCTGATGGACGTCAATCGCGGTTTCACATCTCTCTAAGGACGCGATGTGCAAGGATTCACAACTGATGGTGAGATACTAATTGAATCCTAAAGAGATTGGCGGGCGATTCCCCTTTACTTTCTGGGAATATATTTCATTTTACGCGAAGTTGTAGGAACTGCATGATGGTGCGAGGAAATTATCTTACGTGTTTGTCCTTGGGTGAGCGACAAAACAATGTTACGTACCTTTTTTATTCAAGATTCTGGCGAGAGAAGTAACCTAACCTCTAAGTACCTATGCCGTAAATAATGTGTTTTGTTCGTCGCTCTGTGAAAGACTATGAAGAAATTAAATCAAGTGTTTTTCCTTTAAAATGTACCACTTGAAAGGCTAAAAAAATGGAATTATTCACTTGGAGTTACTCCTCACCAAATGTAGATGATATTTATTACTCAAGGTGAACCATGCAACACATAGGCTATATTTTCATAAACATGTAGCTTTTTTTTCAGATTTAGCTCTGAAATAAATGGTGAAATCAAGAATTGTAAGCAAGGTGGGTAAATGCTGAGATTTCAGCCCGGCAGCGTTGCTCCATTTTCCTACACAGTTCTTTTTTCTGTCGCGGACGCAAATTATTATCAGGTGATATTTAAATTGGTAACGCAAAGAACTGGGTGATATGTCTAACCTTTGTACCAAAAAATGTATTTAAGTTGTTAATATTTTTATATCTGCGTCAAAAGATAATGAAAGGAAACTCTACAGCAAATAAATGAATGATTCGACAAGAAATCATGTTGGTGCGTGAGTTCTTTTTTTAATAGTCTCGGCCACTGGCGAGGCACCTTTTATATTTTTATACTCGATAAAATATAACCTTTGTTACACTAAAATATCAAATAAGGTGTCTGCATGTATAATTTATTTTCCTCGTGTGTTTGAAGCTCCAGTAAAAATATGGTATATGAATATGTACTGACGGTCAAACATCGCTACCGAAGTGTATTTTGTGTGCAGCCAAGTACAACAATGATCAAGGCGTCGAGTAACTGAAAGAAGCTCAATGTTTATTGAAAAATTCGCGCCTAAAAATGAATTGAAAGAAATGGCGTTTGCAGGCTCAGATCCTAGCTTGGCAGCAGAATTAAACGCTCGCGCAAGGCTGAGAGAATGCTACATGGGTATGGCTCATCTTATACTTTATCCTTGTTCTGCAACATTCTAGAGCAGAACAATATATACGTTCCTAGAATTAACTGAAGGTATCCGGCAGGGTAGGGAAAGATATGAAAATAAAGATTTCGATGGCTGGGATTGAGCCCTACTAATAACGTATTACGTGCACTTCAGACGGCTGCACTCCAGGCGGTAGACATTACCTATAAAAATATTAATTTTTCTCTCAACTCATGAACTGTGAGCTGCGTTACCGAAGGGATATCAATTACGCACAGGTTAGTGTCAAGGATTGCTTTCGACATTAGCCCAATATTGCGGTAAATCTCGATAATTAAGATGGAAGGCATCCAGGTCGCTTCCAGGCTTATCTCAGATGAAGAATGGTTATTCTATGGAGTTTTCATTTTGAAGTCTTGCTTTTCAACATTTGGAATAAAAAAAACATATTCTGTGTAAAACCTATGTCTTGATTCATTGTCTGCTAGCGCTGCGCCGGATTACGCACGCAGTAAATATATGCAAGCTTCAAAGTGGGTTCTTTCAATATATATTCGTAAGAGGAAAACAAAAGTCTATAAATTGTATGGGTCTAAATGTCTCTTCATTGCTCTAAATCTGGGGAAGCATAGAAGTTCAAATAGATGAATAAAGAATTTCCAGAGACCTTTAACTGAAAAGTTCAAAAACCAATGTAATGTAATACCAAATGAGCGATTGTTAAACTTTCATTACCAGACGTTACACATTTGGAGCTGTAAGGAAGAACGTAATTTTTTACTAATTAACATTCATGTGAGCTGTTGTCCTGGGATGTAGTCACATGGCGTGATGACAAGGTGTCAAGTTTGAATGTACTGTGATATAATGACACTGCGTGACATCACCATGTCAGGTCAAGGGATCACGTGACATCAGGGCGTCACTTTGAAATGTCGCGTGACGTTATTCATGTGACGTCACGCGACGTCGGGTCATGTGACTTCACGGATTCGCGTGACACCGCGTCGTGACACTCTACCACGTGACCGGACGTTATGAAAAGTAGTCACTTGACGTGATGTAAGGGTGTCAAATTGTTGTGTGAGTGAAGTTCATTTTCGTATATACAATAGAATTCAACAGTCCAGCTAAATTAATCGGAAAAACGCTTCCCGGGTCACCAATAACGAATGACACATTTCATTTGTGTGTTATTTTATAGTTTTTATAGACCAGATTCAATTCCACCGCTAAATTTAGAGGGAAAACGTGCCGGTGGGTGGGCGGTACGGATGGAATTGCGGACAACTTTCTGGGTGTTAGGGTTTCAGTAAAATAAGCATTTACCTCTTTGAACAAAGAAAAAGAGAAAACAAACTAACGAAAAGACAGCGGCATCGGCTTAGTGTTAGGACCAAACAAAACATTCCAATGAAGGCGGGACTTTCAGCGGATGCGTGCCCGGCAGCGGCTTAATTCAAGCAAGCGGCTCGAGCTGCTGGACGGCGTAACAGTCTACTCAAGTACCCACAGCGTCGGTGGTTCAGTGGTAGAATACTCGCCTGCCACGCGGGTGGCCCGGGTTCGATTCCCGGCCGACGCAGTCTTCTTTTTGTGTTTTATTTTCTTAGCATTTTATCAGATAATTCAACGGGTTGATAATCATATCTCCCGGGAGCTTCATCCATCAACAAATATCCAACATTTTTTTTAGAGATGTGCCGTGGAATTACAATGTTCCAGAATTCGGAAATCTTGCGATCCCCGGAGGTACATTTATATCATTTGATATCCTACTAAAAATTGAAGACGTTTACAATTTTCTTATAACGCCGAATTAGAGCGCAGCTCTTGAGGAGGAGGAGGAGGGTACGAAGGGGACGGTATGCCCCTCCTCCTCATCCGTATCCGCTCCTCCTACCTCCTCATGTACTCCTCGTGCTCCTCGCCCTCCTCCCCTCTTCCTCATCACCTCCGTCCGCCTTCCTCTTCCTCCTCCCCTCCTCTCCTCCTCCTCCTCCTACTCCTCCCCTGCTCCCTCTTTCTCCTTCCTTTTCTCCTCCTCCCTCCTCCTCGTCCTCCTCCTCCTCCTTCCTCCTCCCCCTCCCCTCCTTCATCCTCTTCCCTCCCGCGCGGTTTATTATGGGAAACGTCCCATAATGCTACGCGCTCGTCACCGCGGTGCATTATAGGACGTTTCCCACAATGCACCGCGCAGTTGCACCGACGGCGACGGTGATGCCGGCGCCGCTCAACCTGGAAACGGGCGCCTAAGAGCTGCGCTCTGAAAACAAAGAAAGAAACAAGCACATGCATCCATGCGTACCATATTCCATACTACTGGGAAAATAAGATTTTAAAAATAAAAAATAGGTATCGTTTAGAGCGGACTTCGCCATTTTAATGGAGCGGGGAACTCCCAGATACACTTTTAGAGCGCAGCTCTTAGGCGCCCGTTTCTGGCTTGAGCGGCGTTGCCGTTGCCGTCGGCGTAACCTCAGAGGTCATTCAAGGTCACGTGACCCTCAAGGTCATCACATGGTCACGTTAGCCAAGTTCACTTGACCCCCAAGATCACGTGACCCCCTAGGCCACGTGGCCCCCAGGTCAGTGACCCCAGCCACGTGACCCCCGAGGTCCGTGACCCCCGGCCACGTGCTCCCTCCGAGGGTCACGTGGCCCCAGCCGCCCCTCCGCGCCTTCCCCACTTCTCAAGAGCTGCGCTCTAATTCGGCGTTACGGGAGTTTTTTCAAAGTTTCTATATAAAAACCGTATATAAAAAAGTAATGTAGAAAAAAAATCTACCACTATAATTACGCCCCGCTGTAAGCCTCGCTGGTTTCCGCTCGGCCGCTAGCCGAACAACGTACGGAAGCCTAACGTTTCCCTGTCGCGACTTCCGGTCTGCCTAGTTCGCCGTCTTACACCGACTGCTCTACACCGTTGTGGGCCTATAACCACAAAGACACTGTTTCTGTATAAGGCGGGAACGGAAGCGTGTGATTTTTTCGGAACGCTGAGGTCCGGTTGATTTCCGCACGCAACGACCACTTCACAATTATTCTCCAGGTTAACGGTTCACCTGTCAGCCACCCGCCGCCGCGCTCCGTGTTCGTGGCCGTCGGTGGTTCTGGTAGGATATTCGCCTGCCGCGTTGAATTTCCGGCCAAAGCGACTACTTCTTTTGCCACATTAATCTCTTTTTTCTATTTTTAAGTAACGTTGCTAGCAATGCTCTGTGATGTTTCGGATTGTACTTTCCCGGCCAATATGAGCCGCTACGCCGCACCCGCGTGGCCCATATATTGAGCCTGCTATATATATATATATATATATATATGCATATATATATATATATATATATATATATATATATATATATGCGTGGTGTTTTTTAAACTTCACAGAATTTTTAAAAACAAACCATGGAAGCTAGGTTAACACGGTCTCCGCAGGGAGTTATACGGCCAGAGGACATAGTATAAAGGGATAATCGTAACAATCAGTCGGCTAATTAGTTAGAATTCGTTATTTAACTTTTAATTAATGAAAATAGATATATAGTTTCAATTAGAAACTTTCTCAGCGTCATCGAAAACCACCGAATCAGTAATTTTCAGAAAGACTCTGAACGCGTGAGAAGCGTAGTAGTGCACTAAATTTACCGCTCGTGGAGCAGGTACAAGGCTGGGGCTAGATAAAAAGACGGAACAATTGCGCGGGCGCCTTACAGCAACCGCTAGCTTTGTACGTGCTCCACGAGTGCTAACTTTAGTGCACTACTACTCTTCTCACGCGCTCAAAGTCTTTCTGAAAATTACCGATTTAGTGCTTTTCGATGACGCTAAGCAAGTTTCCAATTAGAACTATTAGTCTATTTTCATTATCTAAAAAGTTTATAAACGAATTTCAAACAATTAGCCGACTGATCGTCACGATTAGCCTCCATATTATGCCCCTCTTGCCATATAACTCACCTGCGCACACGACTGATTAATCTAGCTATCACGGTTTTTTTTTAAAACTCTGTTAAGCTTAAAAAACGCCCTGTATATGTCCTACACCGTAGCTTAGGCCATGAGAACTATGGTCAGCTCCCCTCCGGTGTTCGTGACGACACACTGCACACTTCCGTGTTGTCTGTAAGTGAGGTCGTGGAGTCGACATCCCTTCGTTTTATCTAACCGTAAAGCCTATAGGCTATGCACCACACTGCATAGCTCTACGGCGAGCATTCTCAAAACAATTTCAGCGGAGCCACCCCCCCCAAATGATTTGTGTATTATTGATTTCGCAATAATCAGTCCACATTTTAGTTGCTCAAACAAAGATGCCTTAATCTATTTGCCGGAGACATATCCAAAAGTATTTTTAACTGCCGATATAACTGCGTAGGACATATTAGTATTAAAGAGTCTGGCAAGGTGCTTTAGGAGAGCAAAAGCCGGGAGCGACAGTTGATTTGCGTATTTCACGCATACAGGGATGAACAGCAACCTGAGAATGCACCAGACGAAAGGTGATCTTGAGGTATTAAAGAAAGGAGGGCCTCTAACTTGTCGCAGCTGTATTCGCGAACCTCTTGGAATTGGAGCGTTTACTTGAAGAGAACCTGGCGATTCAGGTGTCCATCCAGACAGTCCTTCACGCAGTTCAGAAATGCCATCTCGGTAGAAGACGACAGGAAGTGCAGGGGGACGCAGCGGGAGCCGGAGTGGAGTTGTCTTGGCTTCAGCGTGCATCCCACTTGTGGGGTCCCGTCAGCCCCATCTGGTCGACAGCGGACTCCGGCGCCTATGGGGACACCTTTTCGGATGCCACCGTGGCGAAGACGGCGGCTTTGAAGCTTGGTGCCCCAGTGCCTCCTCCCTCGGGACCCACCTTGAATACGTTGGCGGCGTCGGTGGTGGACATCCTAGAACCCCCTCCCGGACAGCGTCGGTGCCCGAAGCCCTGCACGTGCTGCAGCAGAGCCAGACGAGGAGCTCCAGCGAAAGACCGCCCACTGTGGGACACAAGAGGCTCCCGCCTGTCTGGTGCACGGCGACCGCGGGAAAGAGGGAGGCTGAGACCCTGAGACGACGGACGACGGGGGAGTGGAGAGCGAACTCTTGGGCGGGAAACGGGCCACGACGGACGTTCGCGCGGGTGGCGACCGGGACGTCGGCTAGGGCGACGGCCTGGTGACATGGTCCGGACTTAGACCCCGGATTCGTCACTCGACGGCGACGTCTCCAGGATCGCGGTGTGGAAAAGCATCGCAGGGACGACCGGCAATGCAGCAAACAGTGGCGGCGCACCCCTTCCAGGCTTCCTCGATTACCTCTCCCATCCAGAAATCCCCCAGGAGAATGTTAGTGGAAAAACCGCTTTCAACCGAGAGCTATGCGTTGCTGTGCAACGTTCATCCGGAGACAGAAGCCCGGGGAATCGGACGAGAACCCATCACACTTAAAAGAAAAAAAGCGACAGGCTTCTCTGAGAGTATTGCGGGCGTCACGCGGATTGGCGATTCAGCTCATATTCACCGCGACAGTATATATGAATTACCGCATAATACACACTGGATAATATATCATACGGGCTCCATGGTTGGTCTTACTTTTGTTATCAGATGCTTTCAAAAGTTTATTTTTAATGTTTATTGAGTGGAATTAGGCAGCACTTGCCTTTAGTTGCAAATACCCATGAGTGTACAGTAGTTTATATTAGCACAACATACATTTACGGCTCGACGCAGCATTTCTAAAGCAGTTTCACTCAATAGAGTATCATTTTGTTTCTTTTCAAATCATTTGAACTTTTCATGCCCAGTTTTCATATTTGTCAAATGCCCCTTTATAATCACGTTTCTAAAATGTGACAGAGAGAGAGCAGAGTCTGGACAGCTGCGAAAGTCAGTTATTTTTTACTTTGTGCCATCATAAAGATGACTAGCGCATTATTTAAATGAATCTTACTGAACCTGGGAGCAAATTAAAAAACACTGCCAAAACTTATGGATGAGTGCGAACAGGGACAGGTGCACTTTCTTCCACTCATCTCTGCAACACTTCGCAAAGAGCTCATTATTATATAATTTTAGCTGGTGTAATCATATTGCTAATTTTAGTATTTTAGGAAAAAATGTAATTAATCCTCGTTTAAAGCCAAATTTAGTCAAATTTAAGAAATACAAATATAAAGTCATGGTAAAAATAGCCGCAACTAAAACAAATATTGTTAACTTACTGCCCAGTGTGTAGAACCTAACGTTTTATTAAATAAGAAAAACGCTGCAACTAGCCAGGATATAAATTAGACTTCTCAATAGAGTGCTGTTTTAAAACGATCCTAATGTCACTAATATTTATGCGTTTCAGCTAGATTGGAGTGACGCCTATCAGCAGGTTGAGTTGGACACAACCTCGCGGGAAAATGTGACGATTAACACACAGAAAGGGCTGTTTCAGTTTACCCGGTTGCCACATCTGGGTGTCGTCGGCACCAGTCATTTTCAGAGTGATGAACAGTCTGCTTCAAGACTGCCATAATGCAGTGGTGTATTTTGATGACATCCTAGTCACTGGCAAGAACGCCAAAGAAGATTACAACAACTTGGAGACAGTGGTGGAGAAATTGCACAGTGCGTGGTTGAAGTTGAAGCTCAAGAAATGCACGTTCCTTGCAGACTGTGTTGGGTACCTGGGCAGTCCAAACAGTCCAGCACCTGCGACGGTTGAGGCCGTCGTCAGTGCTCCAGAGCCAGCAGACGTCAAGGAGTTCCAGAGCTACTTGGGCTTGCTGAACTGCTAGCGGCGATTCCTACCAAACTTATCATCAGTGCTCCAACCACAGCGTGTGCTACTCAGAAACGGAGAGGCATGAGATTGGGGCCAGAAGCAACGTCAAGCATTTGAGACAAGTATGTGCTTGCTGATGTCAGCATCGGTGCTCGAATGCTATGACCCACGCCGGCCACTAGTTTTGTGCTCAGATGCATCTCTATACGGAGTAGGGGCGGTGTTGGCACACAGGTTACCCACGGGAGAATAGAAGCCGATTACATTCGTCTCGAGGCGGTTAATGGTGGTAGAGGATAGTTAGAGTCAGATCCACAAGGAGGCACTTGCTTTTGTTTTTGGAGACTCCAAGTTTAGCCAATTTGTGGTGGGACAGACATTCGAGATATTTTCTGACCATAAGCCGCTGTCAGGCCTCTGTTTCACGATCGGGAAATTAGACAGCAATGCTCGCCACGTGTGCTGGGATGGGCCTAAACACTCATCTGTTACGACCACAGAGTGAAGTATAGGCCAGGATGTAAATTAGGAAATGCAGACACGCTAGGTCGCCTGCCATTGCCGGTGACAGCTGCAGTATATCAAATTCTGGGTGATGTTCTTCTCTAATAGAAGGCTTATCCTGCATTAATGTCTGCGGCAAAAACGGCAAGTGCTACAAGCCGGGATCGTGTCCTGGCGGTTCTGCGAGAGAAATGGACGACAGGGCAATATCCTCCAGCGTCTAAAGAGCGGCGTCCGTTTTCATCAAGACGGGAGGAGTTCAGCGTTCAAGATGGTTGCTGGCTTTGAGGGAGTCGTGTTGTGGTGCCGGGATTACTTCCGTTGGCAGTGTTCCTGCTGCATGAGAGACATCCTGGAATATAAGAGATGAAGATGGTGTCCAGGAGTCACATTTGGTGGCCCAGGATGGACGATGATATTGCACAGAAGGTGAACATTTGCCGCACCTGTGAGGCATAACAGCGAGCCCCCCGGCCTGTACAGCTCACGCCCTGGCCATTTCCCGAGCGACCATGGTCGAGATTGCACGTGGATTTTGGAGGACCTTTCCAAGGGGTTATTTTTTAGTACTGGTAGACGCCTACTCGAGATGGGTGGAGATGGTTCGTGTGTCATCGCCATGGGCTGAGGCCACTTTGAGGTGCCTGCGTACTATTTTTTCAGCTCATGGTCTACCAGACGTGGTGGTTAGTGACAATAGGCCAGACTTTGTCAGCGCTGAGTATAAAGAACTTCTTGAAATGAAAGTGCGTCAGGGCAGTGTTCATTCCCCCTTACCATCCAGCGTCAAACGGGGTGCTGGAAAGCGTGGTGCAGATCATCATGAACAAGATGAAAAAGGCTGAGCCAGGACTGTTCGAGACCAAGTTCGCCGGAGTGCTGTTGAGTTACTGGACCTTTCCAAACCAGCTCCCGGGTTATGCACGTGCAGAGTTGCTGATTGGGCGCCGTCTGCGGACAACTCTGGGTCTTCTGCATCCTGACCTGCGGACGCAGGTTAGTTTTCAACAACTACACCAGAAGCAGCGTCACGACCGGGTGGCTCGCAAGGACCCCTGCTACCTTCTGGGGTTGGGGTGTAGGCTCGTTACTTCATGCCTGGGACGCCATAGGTGCCTTGAATGGTGGGTGAGGCCCCAAGTGCATCATCAGCAGAGGTAGTGTTATTTGATGTCACTGTCAGGAACCGCCATGGGGACCATCCATGGCATTGGGCGGCACCTAACATGACCACTATCAGCAGTGAAAACGGAGTGGTTGCAGCATCGCTCGAGCCCTTCCCAACTGAACACGAGACATACCTGACACTGTCCGGCTCTTTACTCGAGCATGTGACCAGTCTACGGACCCCCGAGGTCCCACCAAAGGTGGTGATTAGGCCATCTACACCAGTGCCGAGACGGTCAACTCGGGAAAGAAGGACCCGTGTGCGCGTTATTCACAGTTAACATACAGATAAACTCTGTTGTTGTTTTCTTGTTGTTGTTTTTTTTTTGGGGGGGGAGGTGATGATTTGTTCTTGGGTGTCAGGAATATTATGGTCTGACCAGTAGCGCCACAAGGCTATGGCGGGTGCTTGGTGATGTTGGACTAGGGGTGGCCATGTTGTTAAAAGGTGGTGAACTAGCGGGGAGGCGGCAGTTCTGTTTGCGAACCACGGAGATTCGCTTATACCCAATTCGACACCATGTCTTGACAGCCTTAACCGTTACATTGAAACTTAACACTGGCGCCTGGACCCAGAGCCGGATTAAGGCATTTCGGGGCCCTGGGCTAAGGACGGTTCAGGGGCCCTAATGATGATGATGATGGCGACGATGATGATAATGATGTCTTTTTAAGGCAATGAACCTGGGAAATACTGCAGTTTCCTTTATTTTCTAATAAATAGAAAGTAGCCTCAAAATACAAAAAAAAATTGCCATTCCCGTCTGGTTTTAACTAGGGAGCAATCCAGCAAGACCACCACGGAGGCAGCATGCAGCTTTGTTCCCTTCCCCAGCAGCGTCGAAGGGCGCACTTTCAAGATGTAAGCGCTGCTCAAAAACTCGTGTTTGCGCGCACGAGACACGAGCCCGAGTAAGGTGAAGGGGAGGTTTTTATTACACTTCCCTTCCTGACAAAAAAAAAAAAGAGGAGCGAAATATTCCAGATTGTGGGACGCGTGTTTTCTTCGTTTGCTCGAAGCCGCTTTCAAAAGAAAGCGGACGAGCACCCTAAAGGGCCGGTCACCCACCCAAGGGCCGGCTTTGTACAGGGATAGGAGCGTGCTACGCGAAGTGCGCGTTTGGCCTCGCTGACATCGCCATTATCTTTGTATATCCCTCTTCTCGAATGCTGCGACAAAGCAACATCACTTTCCGAAATATTTTTAAGTTTCGTTTTCTTTTTTTCCTACGAGCTTCCGGCATGGGGGCCCCCAGAGAGTCGGAGGGCCTGGGCGGTGCAGCCCCTTAGCCCGTACCCTCATCCGGCCCTGCCTGGACCTATACACCATTTTCGTTAGTCTTAGGCCAGCCCCACTACAAAAACAAGCACCGGCATAGAGCTTCTGAAGGCGCGTTCTTGAAGAAGTTGTTCGTTGCAGACTAGGTCAGTTGAGCAAATCTTACTCAAAACACCCAGTTGAACAAAAAAGACTCACACTCATAGATGTAGACAACTTCCACGAGCTACGATCGTTGAGCTTTCCGCAAACACCGGCAGCCATGTTTGTTATAGTATGAAGCCAAAACGGAAAAGGCAAACTTTTGATATTTTGGAAAACAATAAACTCTCTATATAGATTGTTTCTTCTAAAGCTTAACAATATTGTCGATAAAGGTAGTATTATCGCACAGAGAAACAATTTTACATCGAACATTTCACACTTCATTCATCTCTCCAACCAATAAGGGCCAAGAAACGGTGCTCAGCTAGCAAGAACCTTTCGTTATGGGCGGGAGCTTAGAGCAGGGCTACCTCCACCTAAATAGCGTCTAACTACGCAAATACTGATAAAACAAAGTGTTTTTAGCGAAAACATTTAAAAAAGCAAATCTACCATCGAGATGACCCTTTTAAATAATGTATTTGTTTCTTATTTTAGTATCTCCTTAAGGTGCGTATCGTCAAATGTAAAACTTCAAATTCGGGATTTAATATATATATAAACGAACATATGCAGATGAATCAACCGTACTTAATCCGATGAATCAATGAATCAAAATTTTTACGAACCCGCCAAAAGCCAAATTTAACGGCGGAGCCAAGATATATATATATATATATATATATATATATATATATATATATATATATATATATATATATATATATATATATATATATATACCTGTTTTAATATAATTGTGATGCAGCGGCCCAATTTAAAACAAGAAAAAGTGCACGTTCCACGCAAGTGAGGATTTAGCAAACACTTACCATCCATAACATTGCACTCACAATTCGTGTAGGAGTGCAGACGCTTTTTCATAATTACTCCATAAAGGGTTTCAAGATTCTTATGCAAATCAGTGGAACTATAACAGGGAAGCCAACCTTCGAAATGTACGCGCCACTATAAATATTTTTGGAAGATATTTTATTACTTGACTAAGAAGATCAGTGTATTGGCGATTCCGTCATGTCATGTACAATGCAGATTTTACATATTCACATTCCATCTAACACTGGGGGTTCACATCAGCCGTAGAAGCCACGGCCTCCTCCGTAGCCACCTCCGAATCCACGTCCTCCTCCGTAGCCTCCTCCGAAGCCACGGTTGCCTCCGTAGCCTCCACCGAAGCCACGTCCGCCTCCGTAGCCACGGCCCCCTCCGAATCCTCGGCCATACTGAGCAACCGCCAGGCTGCACAGAGCTGCGAGGACGACTAAGGCCACGAGGATGGTCTTGCTGGACATCATGTTGATGGTAGTTTCTGCATCGAAACACGAGAAAGAATGAGCATGAGACCTTAATATTATTCATGACAGTTTCGACTGCCGACTTGCTGAAGTTGTTGACTATTGTGAAGTTATTTCATATTATGGACAAAAATGAATTGATACAGCTGTGATAACCCTCCGCCTAAATTAGGCAATTCTATTCAGTTGGTAACCCATATTAATATTGAATTAGACTTTGAGATGGCTGGGGATAAACAATTGTTATTGTTACTCCTCTTGAAAATGTTTTGAGTGACAAAACTGCGCTAAAGCTTTAGGATGAACATACAGCCTCCCGCATTATGAAATACCCAGTCGCCTAAGCATTTTATGAAGTGGTGGTGAGAATTCCTATGCCAGAGCCGCTATGTTTTCAGAAAGATAATAGAAGAAAGGTTACTATACTTTTTCACCCCAGCACTGTCAGCTCAGTCTAAGCGAATTCCGCACAGCCGCTCAATACTGTCTCTTCAAATGGGTCTTTCAAATTGATGGAGAATAAACACTTAACTTTCTATTTTCTAAATAGATTCAAGTTGCAATTTATACGTTTCTTATTGTCTCTGGACATGTTGATACATTCAAGTAAATGCCCGCACGTTTTCTTCCCACAAAAACATGAGGCAAAAGCGCATCAAATAACCCAGGAAACATTTTGAACCAAAAGTAACTTATGTTCATAGTCAGTTATAAGGTAAAGTGTTACATGCATCACACCAGCAGAGGTTGAATTGCTGCCTCACGCAGTCTGGGACTCGCCTATTCTTTTGATTTCCACATAGATCACAGGATTCGGCTTTAACATCAATTGAGAAGGGTGTGATTTTTTTAATTATATTCATTTTAAAATCAAATAGGAAATGTCGAGCCCAAGCGAGGTACATTGACCCCCTCATACTGATACTTCTTTTTTAACTTTCCGTTGGAACGCAGGACGCACACAAGTGCTGTGTTCACTAGAATAAATGTGACGCTTACCGTCTGTGTTGGCTGCTTCGCTGCTTTCTGATTGATAATGAGGCAACGCCGAGTATCGCCCTATTTATACGGGGACTGGTCGAGGAGTGTTGCGGCGGCCGACTACCCCCAAGGGCACCGGAAAGACCCCGAGAGCGGGATTCCTGGAGGCGGCTCGCAATCGTAGTCCTGATGGACGTCAATCGCGGTTCTACACTTTCTCTAAGGACGCGATGTGCAAGGATTCACAACTTATGGTGAGATAACTATTTGAATCTTCGAAAGATTGGCGGCGATTCCCCTTTATTTTCTGGGAATATATTTCATTTTACACGAAATCCTAAGAACTAGGGCTGGTGCGTTGAAATTATCATACGTGTTTGACCTTGGGCGAGCGACAAAACAATGTTGCGTACCTTTTATATTCAAGATTCTGGTGAGAGAAGTAACCTAACCTCTGTACAGCTACGCCGTAAAAAATGTGTTTTTATTGATGCTTTGTGAAATGCGTTATAAGGAAGCAAATCAAATGTTTTTTTATTAAAAATCTAAGACTTGAAAGGCTAAAGGATGTAATTATTCAATTTGGGTTACTTCCCGCCAAATGGAAGTTATATTTACGACGCAAGATGAGTCATGCAACCCAAAGGCTATATTCTTTTTAACTTGTAGTTTTGTTTTTCAGTTTAGCTCTGAAATAAATCGTTCAATCAAGAATTGCAAGAAAGGTGGTAAAATGCTGATATTTTAGCACGGCAGCGTTGCTCTTTTCTCAGCAGTTCTTCTTTTTCTGCAGCTGACGCAAATTATAATAAGGTTATATTTAAATTGATCACGGGAAGGAGTGGGTGATAGTCTAACTTCTGTACCAAAAAATATAATTACGTTGTAGTTAATTTTTTACACACGCGTAAAAACTACAAGGAAGGAAAATCGACAGCAAATAAATAAATATGTTAATCATGTAGGCCGGAGTCTAATGATTAACATAGGTTAAAACCTCCAGGTCGCTTCTAGGTTTACCTCAGATCAGGAATGGTTTTTCTATGGTGTTTTAATTCGAAGTATTGCTTTTCCACATTTGGAATAAAAAAAATAACTTATTGTGTGTAAAACATGTCTTAATTCATTGTTTTTTTAACGCTGCGCCGGATTCCGCACGCAGTGAATATATGAAGCGTCGAAGTGGGTGCTTCCAATATATATTCGTAACAGGAAAACAAAAGTGTATAACTTGAATGCGTCTCATATGTATCTTCATTGCTCTAAATCTGGGGAAATATAGATGTTCAAATAGATGAATCGATAATTCGCAGCGACCTTTATCTGAAAATTTCAAAAACCCGTGTAATCAAGTACTTAAAGAGCGATAGTTACAATTTCATTAGAATACACTAGATTGGTAAGTAAGGAAGAACGTATTTTTTATTAATTAACATTAAGTGAGCTTTCCTCATGGGATGTAGTCACATGGCGTGACGACAAGGTGTCAAGTTGTGATGCACCGTGATATTATGACATTACGTGACATCACTGTGTCAGGTCAAGAGATCACGTGACATCAGTGCGTCACTTCGAAATGTCGCGTGACGTTATTCATGTGACGTCACGCGACGTCGAGTCATGTGACTTCACGGAGTCGCGTGACACCGCGTCGTGACACTCTACCACGTTACGGGACGTTATTAAACGTAGTCGCGGGATGTGACGTCAGGGTGTCAAGTCGTTGTGTGATTGATGTCGAGTTTTGTATATCCAATCAAATTTAACAGTCCCACTAAATTTATCAGAAAAACACTTCCCGCGTCACCAATAACGTATGACGGACTTGATTTGGTGTATTTTTATAGTTATTATAGAAGAGTTCAATTCCACCGCTAATTTAAGTTGGGAAAAGCACGGGTGGGCGGGCGGACGGATGGAATTGCGGACAACTTTCTGGGTGTTGGAGTTCCTTTAAATAACATTATTTCTTAAGAAAAAAATATGAGGACATCTTTGCACGTCTTATGACTTGACAATGCGAAAGTATTCTCGGCGTCGAGAGGAGCAGAAGCGACTGCAGCGCCGTCAGGGAGTGTGGCGGTGCGCCGCGCACACCGCCCATGCCCGTTGGTGACTGCTGCGCCGCTGGGTGAGGTTGCGGCAGGAGTGCGAAGCTCGGTGCTGCGCGTGCTGAAATCATATGTCCTCTCAACATCATCATAGCCCTAGCTGCGGGTACCGGTTGACGATGTTAGACCTCGAAGCTTAATCTTAGGCCTAACGGCATCGGGTTTCTAAGGTCATAATAGGTGACCGGCGTTTGGCAGCAGCCGCAGCGCACTCTGGGTATTATATCCACTTGTGGTTCGTGGCTAGCAGCCGACGCAGCACAATGACATCTATGGAAGTGTGTGCGGGTGTTGAACCCGAACAATTCGAGCCACCTCGCTCTGCTGCTGGGTGACTAACGAATTTCTGAGCGTCTGAACTTACATCTACGGATATGTTAAGTAGGAATCGAGACTGCAATGACGACAGTAAAGCGACGGGTAGACGGATCAAGAGCCTCACACGGGAGCAGAGGCAGCAGTGTGAAAGGCTTAACGTCGTCGACCCATCTCTTGCTCGTGTGCGCTCCCTGCGGCAATGACTGGATTTTTTTCGGTTTCCTTCTCTTCTGAAAGTCTCAGCGATCCTTTTGAGACAGTCAGCAGCTCACACACAACGTAAATTCACCAGAATCAGAGCCGCTACGAGGGAAGAAAATGTCGCACCGGACCGCTGCATTCCAAAAAGTGTGGGGAGCTGCGGGACTGCACGTAGTCCCGCGGTAACGGGGATAATCATAAATATAAAATTGTTAAGTTAAACCTTGGTAGCGCGTTGTATATTACGTTCATATTATTTATATATTAAATTGTAAAAGACTGGCTTTTAAAACATATATTAATGTCGGATAAACGCTCAAGAACACCACCACGCCCCTCGACAATAATTTTTTTTTCGTCGATGCCAGATATTTTTTTACGTAGTTGCTCCATGGACTTTCTTCTCCGACATTGCGACGTAACCACTCGGAGCGCTACGGCCTTTTCTTCTAGGAGCTGTTGGCGTAACCGTCGTGACGCATCCATAGCGTCGGTGGTTCAGTGGTAGAATACTCGCCTGCCACGCGGGTGGCCCGGGTTCGATTCCCGGCCGACGCAGTCGTTCTTTTTGTGTTTATAATTTCCTAGCATTTTTTTAGATAATTCAACGGGTCGTTAGAAGTTTCTGATAAATACCTAATGGGCGAAACCTTTAAATAAATTTTTTTTGAGAGATGTGCCTTGGTATTGCAAAGTGCCAGAATTCGGAAGTTTGTGATCTCCCGCGGGACATTTATATCAAATCACATACTAAAAAAATTGTTAATGCGTATTATATTCCATACTACTCTAAAAATAAAGTTTAAGAAACACAAAATGAAAGCCGTTTACGCCGAATTAGAGCGCAGCTCTTGAGGAGGAGGAGGGAAGGGTACTGAGGGGAGGGTATACCTGTCCTCCTCATCCTGCCTGCTACTCCTCCCTCCGAGCGCCGTCGCCGTCACTGTCGGCGTAACCGTGAGGTAACGTGACCCTCGTGACGTCGCGTCACCCTCGTGACCTCATCGGGGTCACGTGACTCACGGGGATCACGTGACATCATGGGGGTCACGCGAATTCACGGGGGTCATGTGACCTCACGGGGGTCACGTGACGTCACCAGGGTCAAGTGCCCTCACGGGCGTCACGGGGGTCACGTGACATTACCGGAATTACGTGACGTCCCCGGGGTCACGTGACCTCACGGGGGTCATGTGACCTCACAGTGACGGCGACACCGCTCAAGCCGGAAACGGGCGCCTAAGAGCTGCGCTCTAAAAATAGATGGATGTACAGCGTACTTTGCAATTTTAATGGAGCGGGGAACTCCCAGATACACTTTTTCAAAGTTCCTATATCAAAAATATTTCTAAAAAAATAATGTAAAAAACAATGGCGCTACATTTACGCCCCGCTTTAAGCCTCCCTGGTTTCGCTTGGCCTGTAGCCAAACAGCGTCCGGAAGCGTAACGTTTCCCTGCCGCGACTTCCGGTCCGTCTGGTTCGCCGCCTTATGGTACGTTTACACTTGTCGGATCCGCTAGCGAATCCCCCAGCTTTTGCCGCTGAGGCGAAACGCTGGGCGGAAAACGCGGCGGCGAGCCGTATAGGTCGTGGACCTATTTCTGCCACCGAACGAGGCATTTCGCTGACCGGAAGTGACATTCTTGCGCAGCGCGACGCTGCCTACGACATGAGTACGCGTTCTTCTGGGAGCAGCAACGCCCGGGAGAGACAGCCGAGGTGGGAATTCTCGTGCCTTCTCGTCATATTTGACGGGATTTTACGAGAACAGCAGCTGCCTCAGCCGGCGCCTCCGCCGCCGCTCGAAGGAAATAGATGTAAACACAACCCGCTCGTCGGCGCCGCCGCCGGGAGCGGATCCGCTCCCGCGGCAGCGGATTTCTTCTCAGGTGTAAACGTACCATTACACCGTCTGCCCTACACCGTTGTGGCCCTATAACCACAAAGACACATTACCTGTATAAAGGGCGAAACGGAAGCGAATGATTTTTCGGAGCACTGAGGTCGGTGATTTCCGCACGCAATGACCCCTTACATAATTATTCTCCAGGTTAACGGCTCACCTGTCAGCCAGCCGCCGCCGCACTGCGTGTCCGTGGGCGTCAATGGTTCAAGGTAGGATATTCGCCTGCCGTTGTTAGCAATACTCTGTGATGTCTCCGTATTGTACTTTCGCGGCCAATATGAGCCAATACGCCGTACCGCGTGTATTATAGTGGCCGCGAAAAAAGCTATTGTCTTACAGCGTAGCTTAAGCCTTAAAAACTATAGTCAACTCCCTCCGGTGTTCGTGGCGCCACACTGCACACTTCCGTGTTGTCTGCTAGTGAGGTCGTGGAGGCGACATCCGTTCGTTTTATCTAACCACAAAGCCTATGCACGACAGAGCACACCTCTACGGCGAGCCCTCTCAAAACAATTTCGGCGGAGCCACCCCCCCCCCCAACTGATTTGGAGAATTATTGATATCGCAATAATCAGTCCACATTTGAGTTGCTCAAACACATATGCCTTCCTGTATTTGCCGGAGACATATCCAAAATTAATTTTTAAGTACCGATATAATTGAGTAGGACATATCAGTATTAAAGTGTCTAGCAAGGGGCTTCAGGATAGGAAAGCACGTTAGCGACTGTTGATTGAGTAATTCACGATTACAGGGATGAGCAGCAACTTGAGAATGCACCAGACGAAAAGCGATCTTGAAGGTAGGAAGGACGGGAGAGCCGCTAACTTATCGCAGCTGTATTCGTGAACCCTTTTACATTGGAAGGTTAACTGGTGGGGGTTTTGGGCCCTGAGAACTTCGGCGACGATGTGGACGACGCGCGAGAAACGAGCGCGGGGCCAAAACACGGGGCGCGAGGCGCGTGACGGGGACGGGACAGATAGAGCCATGGCAGCGTGAGCCACCGAACACTGGGCTTGATGATTAAAGGTATCTGTATCTCGATCAGGACTTGGCTCCTTTCTGCGGACAAGCGGTGAGCGAGAATACCACAAAATTAAAGAAATCCCGGCGATTCAGGCGACCAACCAGACAGTCCTGCCGCAGTTGAGAAATACCGTTTCAGTGGAAGACGACAGGAAGTGCAGAGGAACGCATTGGGCGCAAGAGTGGAGTTGTCTTGGCTTCAACGTGCATCACACTTTAAAGAAAAATGCGACAGGCTGCTCTGATAGTACCTCGCGTCACAAGGATTGGCGATCCAGCTCATATTGGTCGCAACAGTATACATGTATTGCGGTATAATTCACAGTCGATAATAAATCAGATAGGCTTCCGTGGTAGGACTTCCTTTTGGTAACACATGCTTCCAAAGAAATCTATTTTTAATATATATTGAGTGGAATTAGGCAGCTCTTGCAGTTAGTTATAATTACCACTGAGTGTACTTTAGTTTATATTAGCAAAACCTACATGTATGGCAGAACGCAGCATCTCTAAAGATAATTATCGCTCAACAAAGTGTATCATTTTGTTTCTTTTCACATCATTCAAACATTTCGTGCGCAGTTTCGACATTTGTCAAATGCCCGCGGGCACTTCATAACCAAGTTTCTAAAATGTGCCGGGTAGAGCAGAGTCTGGAGAGCTGTGCAAGTCAGTTATTTTATTAGTTTGCCCTATCACAAAGATGGCTAAATCAATCTTACTGAACGTGAAAGTAAAATTCAACAGAAACCCGGCCACAAACGCTGGCTGAGTGACGAACAAGGCAGGCGCATTTTCTGCCACTCATCTCTGCAACGCTTCGCAAAAAGCCCATCATTATATATTTTTAAGCTGGTGTTATCTTATTGCTAATTTGACTATTTCTGAAAAAAAGTAATTAAACCTCGTCTAAAGCCAAATTTAGTCAAGTTTAAAAAATACAACTATGTATTTAACAATAAAAATATCCGCATTTAAAAAAAAAGTGTTTTTAAATTACTGCTTAGTGTGTAGAACCTAACGGCTCATAAAAACAAAAAGAAGAAAAACGCTGCGACAGAGCCATGGTATAAACCAGACTGCTTAAAAGAGTGCGGTTTGAAAACTATCCTAATGCCACTACTATTTATACGTTTGAGCTAGATTTGAGTGACGCCTATCAGCAGGTTGAGTTGGACACAACCTCGCGGAAAAATGTGACGATTAACACACAGAAGGGGCTGTTTCAGTTTACCCGGTTGCCACATTCGGGGTATCGTCGGCACCAGTCATTCTTTAAAGAGTGATGGACAGTCTGCTTCAAAATTGCCAGGGTGCACTGGTGTGTTTTGACGACATCTTAGTCACTAGCAAGAATGACTATGGAGAATTACAACAACTTGGAGACAGTGGTGGAGAGGTTGCACAGTGCGGGGTTGAAGTTGAAGCTCAAGAAATGCACGTTCCTTGCAGACTGTGTGGAGTACCTGGGCCATGGGATTGACCTCGTCGGGCCTTCATCCCTCACCTGGGAAGGCTGAAGCCGTCGTCAGCGCTGCAGAGCCGGCAGATGTCAAGGAATCAAGGGTAGCAGGATCGCTGACCTCGACGATGCAGAAAAAAGGACAGGGTAGTATCGGCCTTTCCGTAGATCTTATTTCAAGTACAAATTATTCACCGATGTCTGTTTGTAAACAAAGCTCGCCACTGCCAGCTACCGGCAGACCCCTGCGCGCTTCGGTTTTCCCCTTCTTTTCGTTCTTGCATAATTTCGTTATTTGTACTACTTCCTACGATGCGCGCAGGTTCTTACAAACGTATTACCGGTATTTCTCCGAAGGAAAATCTTCTTACCCGATCACAGTGCGTTGTTGAAAAACAAATAAATCTACTACCGGAAGTCTACTGGGACACCAAATACTGTGGCGCCATCGTGGTATCAACTCCCGCCGTATGCGGTGAATATCTTTAGTGGATGAAACATATACGATAGAATGTAGATATTTTGACGATTCATCATTTAATCTCACTTTCCGTAACTTTGAATGTAGTTTTTCCTGCAATCCACTGTTAGCACCAGGAGTAACAGTAACAAGCATGACGACCTGGAAATATTTTTTGAATGTTCGAGCATGCGCTTTGACGCATTACTTTTCTTTGAGACTTAGATTCCCGAAATGCTGAACCACCTTACTTTAATGATTATCAATGTAAAATAAAAGAGGAGGGGGTGTTGCCGTCTATTTAAAACAAAATATTTATTTCAATGTTGTTGTATATTTCTCTGGGATCACAGCTGACGTTGAGTGTCTTGTTTTAGAATGCCGAAACTGTTATTATTGCTGTTATTTATAGACCTCCGCTGGCGATAAGAAAGTTATTTTTTAATTATTTGGAAGACTTAGTATCTTTTCTTAGGTCGACCTCCAAACCATTTTTCATTATAGGTGATACAAACATCGAGTACTTAAATGTAATGTTATGTAATAGATATGAATAATATCTTATCTGCTAGGGGATGTTCTAATGCTGTGACACTGCCCACCAGACTGACTTTAGAGACTTCTAGTTCAATAGATATATGTATAACTAATCTCAACGCTAGTGAAGCCACATCTCGTGTATTTACACAAGATATGAGTGACTATATGACCAGTTTTCTCTCCTTTCCGCTTTGTTTCGTGGCAAATATACACCGAAACGCGATATTTACACTCACCGACGAATAAATGAAGAATCACTGGAAGATGTGTGCGTCCTGCTCGAGCAAACAAACTGGGAGAGCGTCCTTTTAGAACCTGACCCCAATCTTGTGTATGCGCTTTTTTTCAAACAAATTTAAGCTGTGTTATGACGTTGCTTTTCCGCTTATACAAGTAAATAAATGTCAAAATAATGTACGAAAGTCTTGGAACGCAAATGACTTATATAGGCGTATTAAGAAAAAAATATAGGTTGTACCATTAATTGTATTAAATGTGGGAACAAAAATCCTCTCATAAAATTTAAAAAAATAAATAAATTGAACACCGATCTTAAAAAGTCCAAATCCGAATGTTATCAAAACATATTTTCTAAGGGTATACAATGACACAAGAAAGATATGGGAAACTGTAAACGAAATTACTTATAGGAAAAGACACGTGCAATGAACGCAAAGTGTTGCTATCGACGGCAGGAACGTGAATGGACAGGAAATGGCGAATCTAATGAATATGCATTGTGTTCACGTTGCTTCACCACTCGAACACGAAGATACTTCGCCATGTTGTATCACAGAGGCCATGACGTTCTTATAAAACACGATAATGCTATTACCGACGACGCCAGATGAAGTAGAAAGACTTATAAATAAAATTAAAAGGAATGCCGCAGCTGGCGTAGACGACTTCAAGCCGAGGCCTGCCAAATATGTCTCCAATTCAAATATCTTATATCTTGTCGCACATAGTCAATCGTACCCTAGAAACTGGAATATTTCCTAACGAACTGAAACTTGCAAGAGTTATTCCGATATACAAGGGTGGCGGGGAACACCTTCTGCAGAATTATAGACCAATCTCGGTTATTGCCAATTTTCTCAAAAATATTAGAGAATGTTATAAATGCTAGACTAGACAATTTTTTTTTCTGGCCAGAATGTAATAAACAAATGTCAATTTGGCCTTCAAATATCTAAATCCGTAAAGCAGGTACTTGTAGAAGTAAAGGATAAAATTATGAACAACATTGAAAATAGATTATACACATCAGCCTTATTCCTAGATTTTAGGAAGGCCTTTGATGCGATTCAACATGGCATATTACTAATTAAGCTTCAAAGGTGCGGCATACGTGGGGTTGCCTTGACTTTAATAAAAAAACTACCTCCAAAATCGCGTGCAGTATGTTTACATTAACAACAAATCTTCGAATGCACTCAAAATAAGTTACTGTGTCCCACGGGGGTATATTTTGGCCCCTGTTATTCTTCTTTATGAGAATGATATCCCAAATATATTTAGATCCCCTGAGCTTGTCATGTACGCAAACGACACTAACGCGTTTTTTAAATTTTAATCTCTAAAGCGACCTTAAAATCCATGACAAATAGTTATCTGGACAATCTATCAATGTGGCTTCAAAATAATAAATTACAACTAAACGTAAAATAAATGAAAGTTTCTCTCCCATAAGCAGTTTCAAAATCACTAAGGTGACAATATATTTCGAAAATGAAATTATAGATGAGGTTACACAACAACAATTTCGTGGTGTCTCGTTCAATCAAGAGTTAAATTGGAACACGCGCATACATAAGCTGAGCTCTGATTTACCCCGAGCCATTAAATGTATTTAGAAGATAAGATATATCATACCCTTATGGCTAAAAAAGGATACTATATATTACACATTATTTTACTTCAAACTGTGTTATTGCATTTTAGTATGGGGCACGACATCCGCAACTAATTATAATAGGTTGATCATCTTACATAAAATAATTCTACGACTATTTGAAAATTATAAAAGTAAGCCTCAAGATCCCACAACTGAAGCCCTATTCAGCAAATATTGCCTACTTAAAGTAAATCAAATGTATTATTTTAAATTGTTACAACATAGTACACGCAAAAAACTCTCCACGATTCTGCCATAAAACACAACCTATTCACACACTTAAACAATAGAATCAGACTACCTCGAAAAATATGTGCCAATTATGGAAAAAAACGTCAAACTTTCAAGCGGCCAAAATTCTGAACAATGCAGAAAATCGGTAGAAATGCAATATACTCCAATTAAAAAAAGTCTAAGGACACTTCTGGTGTGCAGTGACATTGTGTTCTGATATGTGAGTATTTTATACTTATTAAATCATGTCCAAATTTCGCTTTTGATGTGTTAACAATGTTTCCGACTAATTTGATTGTTCATTCTTTGTTGAAAAACCATCATGCGATAATTTATTGATCAGTCTCTTTTGTTGTTTCTGAGTTGTAGAGGTCTTTCTTGTTTCTTTTATTTCTATTTTTCTTGTGGAAAAAGCTTTATATTCTATATTGCTGTGGTACAACTCTAAAGGGGACAGATACCTCGTCAGGCATCACGCCTTTAGTCTGTGCTCACCTCCCGGTCAATCGGGAAAAGAAAGAGAAAAGAAAGAGCTACTTGGGCTTGCTGAACTTCTACCAGCGATTCCTACCAAACTTGTCATCAGTGCTCCAACCACTGCACAGGGCTGCTCAGAAACTGAGAGGCAGGGCATTGTGGCCAGGAGCAACATCAAGCGATTTGAGACAAGTATGGTGCTTGCTGGTGTCAGCATCGTTGCTCGAATCCTATGACCGAGGCCGGCCACTAGTTCTGTGCTGCTATTTATCTCCGTGCGGAGCAGGGGCGGTGTTGGCACAGAGGTTACCGACGAGGAAATAGATGCCGATTGCATTCGTCTCGAGGCGGTTGACGGCGGCAGAGAAGAATCACAGTCAGATCCACAAGGAGGCCCTTGCTATTGTTTTCAAAGTCTCCAAGTTCAACCAGTTTGTGTGGAGACTGCAATTCGAGATATTTTCTGATCATAAACCGCTGTCGGGCCTCCTGGTTCATGATCATGGAAATTCCACAGCAATGCTCGCGACGCGTGTGTGGGATGGGCCTAAACACTCATCTGTTACGACCACAGAGTGAAGTATAGGCCAGGATGTGAATTGGGAAATGCAGACACACTAAGTCGCCTGCCATTTCCGGTGACACCTGCAGTATATCAAATTCTGGGCGATGTTCTTCTCTTACAGAAGGCTTATCCTGCATTAATGTCTGCTGCAAAAACGGCAAGTGCTACAAGCTGGGATCGTGTCCTGGCGGTTCTGCGAGAGAAATGGACGACAGGGCAATATCCTCCAGCGTCTGAAGAGCGGCGAGCCGTTTTCATCAAGACGGGAGGAGTTCAGCGTTCAAGATGGTGGCTTGCTTGCTTTGAGGGAGTCGTGTTGTGGTGCCGGGATTACTTCCGTTGGCTGTGTTCCTGCTGCATGAGAGACATCCTGGAATAGAAGACATGAAGACGGTGTCCAGGAGCCACATTTGGTGGCCCAGGATGGACGATGATACTGCACAGAAGGTGAACACTTACCGCACCTGTCAGGCGTAACAGCGAGCCCCCAGGCCTGTACAGCTCACGCCCTGGCCATTTCCTGAGCGACATGGCCTAGATTGCAAGTGGATTTTGGAGGGCCGTTCCAGGGGGTTATTTTTTATTACTGGTGAATGCCTACTTGAAGTGGGTGGAGGTGGTCCGAGTGCCATCTCATAGGCTGAGGCCACTGTGAGGTACCTGCGTACTATTTTTGCAGCCCATGGTCTACCAGACGTGGTGGTTAGTGACAATGGGCCAGCATTTGTCAGCGCTGGGTATAGAACCTTCCTAGGGTGTAACGGCGTCTGGACAGCGTTCATACCCCCTTACCGTCTAGCGTCAAACTGTGCCGCTGAAAGGGTGGTGCAGACCATCAAGAACAAAGTGAAGGAGGCTGAGCTAGGACTGTTCGAGACCAAGTTCGCCAGAGTGCTGTTGAATTACCGGACCTCTCCAAACCAGCTCCCGGGTTGTGCCCCTGCAGAGTTGCTGATTGGGCGGCGTCTGCGGACAGCTCTGGGCCGCCTGCATCCCGACCTACGGACGCAGGTTAGTTTTCAACAACTACATCAGAACCAGCGTCATGACCGGGCGGCTCGTATTGGCCCCTTCTACCTTCCAGGGCCAGGGTGTGGGTTCGTAACTTCCTGCCTGGGACACCATGGGTGCCTTCACTGGTGGGTGAGCCGCAAGCGCATCATCAGCAGAGGGAGTGCTGTCTGATGCAACTGTCAGGAACCGCCATATGGGACCATCGACGGCATCGAGCGGCACCTGACACGACCACTTTCACCACTGAAGACGGAGTGCGTTGCAGCGTCGCACGAGCCCTTCTCAACTAAACACGAGACTGACCTGATAGTCCCGGCTCTCTACTCGAGCAATGTGACCAGTCTGCAAACTCCCGAGGCCTCGCCAGAGGTGGTGATCAGGCCATCTACACCAGTGCTCAGACGGTCTACCCGTGAGAGGAGATCCGCGTAACGTTATTCACGTTAGCATCGTGAACTTTGTTTAGGGGGAGGGGGGTGATGATTTGTTCTAAGGTATAAGAAATGTTATGGTCCGAGTAGTAGCACCACCACGGCTATGGCGGGCGCTTGGTGGCGTTGGAGCAGCGGCAGCCATGTTGTTAACAGGCGGTGCACTAGCGAGGAGGCGGCAGTTCTTGTTTGCGGACGAAGGAGATCCGCTTATTACCAATTTGTAACCATGTCTTGGCATGCATCAAACGTAATGTTGAAGCTTAACACTGATGCCTGGACCTATACATCAATTCCGTTAGGCTTAGGCCAGTCCCGCTACGAAAACAAGCACCAGCATAGAGCTTCTGGAAGGCGGATACTTGAAGAAATTATTCGTTGCAAACTAGGTGAGTTGAGCAAATCTTACTCAGAACAGCCAGGTGAACACAAAAATACTCACACTCGTAAACATTAGACTACCTCAAAGAGCTTTGATCTTTGAGCATTCCGCAAACACCGGTAGCCATGTTTGTTATCGTTTCAAACCAAAGCTTAAAAGGCAATCCCTTGATATTTTAGGAAACAATACTCACCCTATTTAAATTGCTTGCTTCTAATGCTTAACACTTTTGTCGATAAAAATACTATTACCGCACAGAGAAACAATTTTACAACGAATATTTTACACTTCATTCATCTCTCCAACCAATGAGGGCCAAGAAACGGTGTTTAGCTAGCTGGAAGCTTTCGGTATGGGCGGGGCTTAGTGCAGGGCTACCCCCATCTAGATAGCGTCTAACGGCACAAATACTGCTAAAATAAAGTGTTTTTACGAAAATATCGAAAAAACTAATGTGCCATCTAGAAGACCCTTTTAAATAGTGTATTTTCTTCTCATTTCCGTGTAATCTTAAGGTCGTTATCTTCAAATGTAAAACTCAACTTATATATATATATATATATACATACATAGGTGAGGCAGAGTAGTTTGAGAACAATGGACCGGGAAAATGTAATAAGTCAGAGATCCGTACTTGCGGAGTTGCTATGCTAAGAGTTTATTGTATGTATTACGACAGTTTCGCCGAGAGGCTCGGCTTCGTCAGGAGATCATACATGTATGATCTCCTGACGAAGCCGAGCCTCTCGGCGAAACTGTCGTAATACATACAATAAACTCTTAGCATAGCAACTCCGCAAGTACGGATCTCTGACTTATTACATTTTCTCGATCCATTGTTATCATATACTATATATATATATATATATATATATATATATATATATATATATATATATATATATATATATATATATATATATATATATATATATGCAGGGTGACGGTAGAAAACGAACCAGGAGGATTTTATTCGACGTTTCGACCTGAGACAGGTCTTCGTCAGGAATAGGGTTACAAGAAAAATGTGGTTCTATTTATACAGTTTTTAGAGGGGAGAGAGTTCGCATACAAAGAAAGTGCGTAGGGAGAACAGATAAGGGTACACCACCCAAGATCTCACACAAAATGAGGGATATATATATATATATATATATATATATATATATATATATATATATATGTATATATATATATATGTGTGTGTGTGTGTGTGTGTGTGTGTGTGCGTGTGCGTGTGCGTGTGTGTGTGTAAACGAGCAAGAGATAACGTACCTCTCCTCCTCCGGCATCGTTTGAACGGAGCATGGAACTCGGGACGAACAATTCGATGAAAGATCCCTCAGGCGCCCTAGAGGGCTGCGGGAGCGATGAGGGGGTGGGGGATTGTGGGACCCTGGGGGGCTGCACATTGAAGAATGTGGTAAATTTATCGTATATCGCTCTCACACCAGACGAGCAGACGCTACTCTCGAGGGGCTACAATTCTGTTCGACCACCAGCCAGTTTAGCGAGTTTTCTCTCCTACAAGACCTGGGTACCTATGTTGGACAAATGTTTCGTTTCTCCTAAAAGAAACGGAAGTGACGACATCGCGTCTGATTGGTTGAAGCTCGAATGACGAAAGTTCCCTATGAAAATGTGGGCGGAGATGGCGAACCGCCCCCACCGGAAATGACAACACTTTGACGTATCGTTTCCTCGGTGTTTCGTCTGAAAAGGGAACGAGTGTGTCGATGGTCTCTTCGGGGTAGCGAAATTGGAAACACGGCGTCTCGGAGGCAGAGCGACAGTTTTCCTATAGTTGAACTTCTTTTTCCCCGGAAAGGCTCTACCGGCAGCACCGCGACGCCTTTGAACTACCGGAGGAAACTTTTCGGAGGCAGTACCGTCTCACCAAGAATGTGGTCCGTTGGTTGTGCGACGAACTGCGCGAGGAGCCAGAGTTGCGGAGGCTGCGAGGTTCGTGGACGGTGATGACTGTGGAACAGCAAGTGTTGTGCGCACTTCGCTTTTACGCCACGGAGAGCTTTCAGGGCATGGTGGCGAGCGACGAGCACGTAGCGAGGGATCAGGCTACAGTCAGCATCGTTGTGCGGGCTGTGTCCCTCGCTATTGTGCAGTGTCTGGGGGTCCGACGCGGCTGGATCGACTTTCCCCAGACAACCGGCGAGAAGGACGACGTCGAGAGGGGCTTTCAACGACTCGGCAGGATACCCGGCGTCATCGGTTGCGTCGACGGGACGATGATCGCCATCGTCGGCCCGTCACAGAACGACCCCACCGTCACGAAGGCGGCGTATTGGTGCCGCAAACAATACTACGCTCTGAACGTGATGGTGGTAAGTACGATCACATATATACTACGTCTCACCTTAGCATGAACTAACTGAGAAGACTGTGCAAGCGCGAACGGCTTGACTGGAGCACTCGCTGCACGAGCGCTCGTGCAGCCGCCGGGGCTTTATCCAAAGCAGCTAGCTCGCACTTTTAGCTATAGGTCAATGCCCGTTCTGAATGGGTTTGAAAAAGAGCGTAACGCTAATACGGTGTGGATATGCCATTTTATAAATGAGAGTGAAAAGCTTTCGATCTCTGTTTGTTTTCATGTCGTGTTAAGCTTTTAAGCATTAGTCCCTGTCCTGCATGATAAAGTGTAAACTCTCCTTTGAAGAAAAAAACAAAGTTGCCTAAACTGTTACGTGTATCAAAGGAAGTGGCTATTTATCATATGATTTTAATCTTGCATGGTAACACAGACAGCGCTCTGTCTGTGTCCTTCATCCAGCCCGTCGTTTTTCTTGCGCTGTTTTAATATTTTAAGTTTGTAAACCACATAATTTATGGTAGTGTGTTGGTCAGCATGTAAATAGTGTTTGACAGGGCCCCATGAGCTGGGGCGGATGCAGGAATTTCCTGAGAGGGGGTCAGGTGTTGGTCAACGTACCCTATGTTTAGGAACCCCCTACCCCTCTCCCTCGTTCCACGCCCTAAATTTTACACATGCGGAAATCAAAGGGGGGCCAGGACATCCGGACCTCCCCTCTAAATCCGCCCCTGCCCATGAGCATGAGTGCAATCAACTGTTTGTGGATTCAGTTGAATTAATGTCGACATATGTCTCACTATTGCAGGTGTGTGACGCCGACTGCCGGGTCATGAGCATCGACCCACGGTATCCTGGGTCGGTGCACGACTCCTTCGCGTGGCGCTACTCGTGGCTCCGGAGCAACTTCGAGCAAGGCCGGCTGATAGACGACGGCAGGTTCCTGCTCGGTAAGCATACTCCATTTGTTGGTTCTGTACATGATGGCTCTGCACCACTTATAAGCTACAATATCACACATACTGTTCCGAACATGGATAACTGGTATGTGCTCTGGCCATACCTGTGACGCGTCTCCTTGGAAACACTCCGACGCAGCTGTCAACTACAGGGGGAAAGGTTGCAAACAGCAGCTTTACCTGCTTAGTTGTCAACAATTTTAAAGGGATACTACAACGAAATTTCGGTGCTTATTTTTTGGTCTATACATGTTCAAAACAGCAGTATCACATCGGACACATCAATATCTTGTTAAAAAAGACACAAAAAGGCATTTAAAAAAATTAGGCGAATAGCAAAGAGCATTTTCTAGATGTCGCTAATGCCGTTTGTAATGCCCGTCTAGGAACCTTGACAGGTAGTGACGATAACTGTCTTGCCTAGAACTATGCATGTTTTGAACCTGACGTCATCCCGACAGCTCTACGGCCAGCAGAAGAGAAAAGGGGAAAGAGGAACTCCACACTCAACGGGACTCTCTTTTGTGTGTCCCAAGATTATAGAAGATTAACCCGTCATTCAAAATTCACACAAAAGCAGCTTCGGGGTTTGTTGCGGTGGCCCGATCGCTGGCGTGCTTCGACCGCTCTGGTTGCTGGAACAGCTAGGGCATCCTGACGTCGTCTGCCTCGCCGCAGCTTTGCTCATCCCGAGATAAACTACATCACAATTGCACCGGTTGTGACGTGCTCTCTGCTGGCTGCTCTCCGAGCGCTTGCCAGTGTGGGCTGTTTATAACGAAAAATGCAGCCATCAGGCTCAAAATACAAATGTGTGATTGTCATTTACGGGTATTGTGGATTATATTCAGCCTATTTCTGAACACGACGGGTATATTTCAAATTTCGTTGAAGTATTCTTTTAAAGAGTACAGCATTAATATCATATGTTTCCTTTTCTGACTGTGCAGGTGACAGCGGCTATCCCTTGGAGCCTTGGCTCATCACCCCTGTCCCTGGATTCCACGCGACCTCCACCGCTTCAGGCCGGTTTAATAAGGCACATTCTTCGATGAGGTCCGTTGTGGAGCGCTGCATTGGGCTGTTGAAAAGCAGATTACTTTGTCTGCAAAGGCACCGGACTCTGTATTATCATCCAACAACAGCCACCGTCATTATATCGGCGTGTGCAGTGCTCCACAATATCTGCCTTTCATCGAGGGAGCCAGAACCGGAGCCAGACTCTGACCCTGACGAGCCAGGGTTGGAGTCTGGGCCGAGCTCGGACGGTTCCGAGTCGAGCTCGGAGGGGTCAGTGGCAGATGACGAGAGGCTGGCTCCTGCCCACCCTCGGGTCAGCCTCTCGGACAGGGGGAGGGCTCTGAGGCAGCGCGTTGTTGCCCAGTTCCGAACCCGCCACAGCCGTGCCTCCTCGGAGCCCCACGCAAGCCACGATGGCAGTCCCGCCCACCAGGGACACCACCAGCGCCAAGGAGTCCGTCGCCACAACGGAGGTCCCGCCCAGCAGGGACACCGTCGGCGACAGGAAGCCCCTCATCGTCCTCGCCACGGTGGCACTCCCGCACACCAGGGACGCCACCGGCGAAAGCGAACCCCTCGTCGTCCTCACCTCGACTGACGCCCTCGCCACCAGAGAAGCCCTCCTCGTGGCAGCATGTACTTCACTTGTTGCTCCACAGTCATGGCCGTCCATAAGCTCAACAGTGTCAACTCCAACGCCTTGCGCAGTTCGTCGCACAACCACCGTGCTACCTTTACGGACATGTAGTACTTCCTCTGAAAAGCTATTCGGTGCATCACGGTGATGTTGATAGAGCCTTTTTTAATTTGCAAGCAGGGTGCATAAAATGTGTGGGACAATAACAGAAGGTTTTGTAGGGTTATGCAGCTACCCAACGGGGCATCTGGCTCGCCCTTGCAGGAAACTGAGAAGTCAATGAGGCTAATGGTGAGACCCATTTTCCTTTTTTTACTGCAATATATTGTTTGTATCGGGTTTGGACATCAATTCATTTTCTCTACACTTCCATTGCCCTGCTCCATTTTACAATCTACCACAGAGCCAGGTGTATTACTCGATAAACGCATATTGGAATTGTGTCAGTTTGAATGTATAAAGAAGACAACAAGCAGTTTGTTTGTCTTTGAAAGTGCTTTCTTTTTTTATAACCATGCCGTAACGTGAAAAATAAACATGTTTGAAAACACAAGTTGCAATACTTTCTTTAAAGTGAAATTTAGCATGGACTACTAAATACCATATAAATTCTTTGTCATTATCCAGGATATATCACAGACATTATTTCACACTTCACTTAATTCAGCACACTGCCATTTCGTTTGTGTTTTGTCACACATGGAAGCATGACAGATTCCATAGTAGAGGCATGTTGAGATCAACACTGATATAAGAAAACAAACAAAAAAAACACAGGGACGCAGACGAGGGAAACAGGACAAGACGCACTCTCAACTGAAGTTTATTGAAAACTCAACTTCAGTTGAGAGCGTGCCTTGTCCTGTTTCCCTTCGTCTGCGTCCCTGTGTTTTTTTCGGCGCTTTTTTTTTTTTTTAAATAAACCAAGTGTTTCAAATCTCCACTTTATTGCGATATAAGAAAAATGGCAAACCCGGAGGCCAGTTTCAGGCGGGTGGCAAGTTGTGGCTAGAGTGCAGACTTCTTGGTGTCAATTAAAGAAAACTACAAGTATAAAATTCCGATGGCACAAGCCACTTGACACCTTTGATGAAGAAGCACACACTACATATTGCTGTCCTACAAACATGAGGAATGGCTAGTTTTAGCATATATCTGTCATACCTGTTGCCAAGAGCATATTACTAACTTGCTTCACTGGTTATAGTGACTCCAATATACAAACGCAGAAGGCACAGTCCTTCTGCGTTTGCAAGCAGAAAGCAGAAAACACAGTCACGATGGTCGCGGCGGGCTACCGCCCCGGGTGCCGCTGACCCTCGTGACGCCAATGCCTTCGCCCCCTGTTTGCCTGCGAGTAAAGGAAGTAATTCAATAGCTTGGTCCACACTATGAGTAGACTACGCAAATTACCTCGCCTGTTTCGCCAGCTCCGCAGCCCGCGCCCGCGCCTTCGACACCCGCACGGCCCAGTAGCGTTTCCAACCTTCCGGCTCCTTCCTCTGAGGCCCGAGGAAGTTGAGAGCCGGGAGGTTAGCTCGTTCCAGAGACGAACTTTGTCGTCTCTGGCATCTCTGGACAACGCCGGGCTCAGCTCAGTTGCGCCGCGTATCAGAGAGGCCACATCCTCCCGTTTCTTTAGCCGCCATCAGCGACAGTGATTTGAACTAGGCGCTCATCCGCGTCCCGCATGTTGTTCTAACCTTTTATGCGAGTTTACTCCATCTAATATTTTCTGAAACCGCTACAAAATCAGTTGTTTATTTCAATAGAACACGTGTATTTGTTTAGTTTGACAAGTTTCTTTAAAATAGAGCAGATGTGAAGGTCGCCGCCGCGAGGGATTGGCTGCCATCGCTTCACTAAAAGCAGAAATGCTCCTCCGGTTGTCAGAGAAACGGACGCTTGCGTAGGGACTAGGTTCCAGATAGGTACGGCCGGGAAAGCGTAGGTACGGCAGGGGGACAGCGTAGCTACTTCCGCTCTTCAGGGGTTGGCTCTTGACGCCTCTCAAGTGAGTGACAGACGCCAATCTTGCTATGTCGTCACGGCGTCAAAGAGGGCGGTTTCGCGGTGCGCGCCGTTGCTTGGTTACGTTCCTCCTACCCCTACGTCACTTCTGTTTCTAGTTTCTCGAAAGTCCAACATAGGTCCCCTGACAACTTTGCACGCAACCTTCGGTTTCAAGAATATTTTCACGACAGACCTGAAGAATGTCCCAGATCCTTTATTAGTAAAGACAGACAAAAGCTGGACTCCCAACATAAATCGTGATAAACATTTGGATCTATACATAAAATCAGTCCAGAAAGACGCAGTGGCTAAACACGGAGAACGCAGACCACACACCTATAACTTAAGCTCATTCCAGCGGGATTCTCTCCAAATCCCTGAGCAGTAGACGTGACATAATTATTAAGCCATCCGATAAGGGGGGGGGGGCATTGTGATATTGAACACCGATGATTACTTAGATGAAAGCCACAGCCAATTGCAAAACACGTCATTTCATCCGGCACTCGAACATGATTCTATTGAAGCACATTCCGCCATTGTTTTCTGGACGCACTTACCAACCTGAAAGATAGAGGCAAAATATCAACGGCAATCTTTGATTCTCTCAAACCAAAATATCCTAAGGTAGGGCGGTTCTATATGCTTCCAAAAAATACTCAAAGCGGTGAACCCTGGCCGCCCCATTATTTCCGGCACGGGTACACTAACTGAACCTATCTTAAATTTCATCGACCGTCTTATTAGTGGAATTCCACCGACATTTGATTCGTTTGTAAGGGGCACTAACCATTTCCTCTCACAAAGTCCAACGGTCGTAGTTACAATTGGTTCTTTCCTGGTTATATTAGACGTCTCATCACTCTACACATATATCCCCCACGATGACGGAATCGCCTCGCTGATTGATGCGTACAAAAGCGTAAGGCGCCACGATTTCACCAACTGTGGCACTCTGGCGACTTGCCCGTTTTGTACTTGAAAGAAATAGCTTTGAATTTAAGGACAACCTTTTTTGCAAGTCAGCGGAACCGCAATGGGCACTAGAAAGGCTTCCAACTACGCTAACATCTTTGTGAATAGACTCAGAAAAGAAAAATATTTTTCGGACAGACTCTGCAACCTTTCCTTTAAAAACGATACATTGATGACTTTTTTAATTTTTTTTAATATGGGAACACACGGAGAACCAGCTTTTGGAGTTTATCAGAGATTTCAATTCGGAGCACCCAGATATTAAATTTACACATACGTGCTCCTGAGCCGAGGTTAACTTTCTTTGGCCACGGTCGTGACGGTGGGAGAGAGTTTAAAAACGAAACTCTACAGGAAACCTACTGACAGCTTAAAATATTTGCATGGCAACAGCTTCCACCCCCGCCATTGCAAAACCAGTATTCCGTATGGTCAGGCGCACAGATTCCGACGGATATGCTCGGACGAGGGTGACTTCAATGCCAATGCAGCCCACCTTCGGAGCGCCCTCATCAAGCAAAATTATCCGCCCCCCGTCGTTGACAGCGCAATCGAGAGAGCCAGGGCACCAGACCGCGATAAACTGCTAACTGGCACGCCGCCGGACCGAGAGTGAGAATCGTAAAAATAACTTAGTCTTAACGTATTCAAACAACACGCCTAACAATCAACAACATTCTAAAAAGACATTTCAATATTATCCAACAAAGCGAAAGGCTGAGAAATATAATTCCTTCCCCACCACGCGTTGTATTCAGACGTCCTAGAAACCTAAAAGATATGATTGTGAGGGCCAGGACCACCTCGGTGGAGAACATTGGGAGCCGACCATGCTTGAGTCCACGATGTGAGGTTTGCCCACACGTCTCCCCCCCCGACCCAGACAGCTAGGAGCACTGGGATCAAACTTCACCTTCAGAATTCGGGGTGATCTACACTGCTCTACCGCCAACGTTGTATATTTACTGGAGTGTGGGAAATGTCACATGCAGTACGTGGGCCAAACAAAATCTCCATTCCGGATGAGGTTCAATAATCATAGATCTGACACCGAAAAAAGCCCACTCTGCCACTCTCAAAACACCTAAAACTAAAAGATCACTCGTTTGAGAAATTAACTGTCACAATTTTAGAATCCGGATTTGGTACACATCGCGAGCGGGAACAGAAGGAATCATTCCTAATTCGTGAGTTCAACACACTGTGAAGAGGGATTAACGAAGATCCCGGCATACTAACACCACTTCAAGTCATTGACATCTAAATCTTAAAGCGAACCCAAGAATTAAATTGGAGCGGCCAGACGGCGAGGCTGTACGTGCCCACGGGTCGACGACGCCGCCTGCCGGCGCCGCTTGAAACCGTAGTGAGAGAGAGAAAGAGAGAGAGTGAAGGGCGACCTTTGTTCGCACGCCGCGGGGAGCGTGCTCTCCCCACCTGGAGGGTATTATCTTACGCTGTGCCTTTGCCTAACTGTGTTTATTTTTTTTTTTTTTGTGCGGGACTAGAGAAAATTTGTACCGATCTCCCCCGATCGTCTTTCTTGAAGAAGAGAGGCCTTCTCTTGAAACGTCAACAAACCTTTCCTTGTTTTTGTTCAGTCCATGGATCTTATATATATATATAGGTGAAGTTAGGTAAATATAAAAACAATGAACCGGGAAAAGTTAAGAAGTCAAAGTTGCGTACTGTCGGAGTTACTAATACAAAGTTTATTACGACGCTTCATGCGCTGACTGCTCTTCATACATATATATATATATATATATAATATATATATATATATATATATATATATATATGTATATGTATATTAATACACACACACACACACACACACACACATATATATATATATATGTATATATATATATATATATATATATAAAGACTAAAATATATATGTATATATATTAAGCGCGATTAATATTTAACACAATTATTTTAGATAATATTCAAGCACTTGTGTGTTATATTATACAAACTCATTTAAGATCTCCAACTGCCGTTTTTGCATAATCTTATATCGAATATCTTAACGCAATAACGTTAACATATTGAGGCCCCTGAAAAAAACAACAAGTTTTTAAACAGTCTGGTTGGGACACGCGTGCAAAATCAATTTTGCGCTAAAAATAAATATTTAGAGCAATATTGACTGCGAGGGCTTTATTTTAATTTCTGCGCGGTAAGTCCATGACGTCACAGAATGGTTATTTGCTCAACAAGGTGGTCATTCGCTCTTTCCACCTCAACTTGAAGGCGAAGCTGATCCACCTCTCCTCCACGCGCCCGAAATGCCGAGAGAGAAAACAAGTGGAAAGGAGGTGACCAACGAAATTGCGTCTCGCACCTCAATATTGCTTTAAATACTTTTTCCGCGTAAAATTAATTTTTTGACACGCGTGTCTCAACCATACTGCTAAAAAAAACTTTTTTTTATCTTTCCTGGGCTCTTTAAGGGGCTCGTTTGGAAGAAAGACGCGGCGTCGGTGTCGGTGGTTACCGGAAAATTCTGATTGGTTGATAGGGTTATGACGTCGCAGCCACTTGTGACGTCACGCGACATGACCTCTGGCGTGCATTTCAAACAATCCACAACGCTCACGTGTGACCTCACGTGAAACGTAGCGTCACACGTGAGAGCTGCTGTCACATGACATCTTGGCGGAGTCACGTGTCTGTGATGTCACGTGACATGTGACTTCACACAACGTAACACGCGGGACGTCACATGTGATGTCACGCGTGTGATTTGACGCGTGACGCTGCTGACTAGGCCACGACACACGCTTGCATGGCCTGGGAACAAAGCGGGTTTACATAGAAGGCTTTGCTAGCGGGGCCCTATAAGGCTATCGCGTTCCACCCTTACTGGCGAAGCTTGAGCGTCCTCCAAGTTTTTTTATACAACGTAACCGTTTTGCACGTCGTACATATTTACATTTCTGTATACACTTTGTTTCCCCTCCTAATGTGTGAACATTTCGTGCATTTATTAATGGCATTATTACTTTAACAATTATTAAAACATATATTCATTTTGGAACACTTTCCGATTTAGGGCACTGCCCTGTGCAGACCCGAAAAAAGGACTTCGTAGAGGAGCATTATTTTTTGCCTCGTTAATATTATCAATCAAAATTAATGAACAACGATGAGATGCAAAGCTAAGGCGATGTTGTTAATACAGAACTTCAGCAGAACAGTCTAGACTTTAGAGCCCTTACACAGGTTTCCAGAAATAATTATTTCTCATTTTTCTATTTACCGTTAGTCTTTTTATTTACGTTTTGGTTCCGCTGACACATTTCACCGCCTTGGGTGCATGAATTTTGGATTCATTTTAAGTAGCCACACCTCAAGTGTAATGATGTCTCATCGCGCTCAATGTTTGGACGTTAATGTCCATGTCTTTGAACCCGCACACGAATCAACTGCTCAGATTTTATTTCTCTACGCTAGTCCTAAAGTCGTATCGTCTTTCATTCCTTTTGCCTATATAAAGAGTAGTAGTTTTCAATACCCCCACCACCGCCAAAAGTCTGCGAAGTGAATGGCGGCTTCAAGTGTAGTCTCGCAAATAAGTGAGCGCATTTTCCTGGCGGTAATTTATTTGAGAAAGTATCTTGTTATCTCAAAACTACATGAAACAAATTACATGCAAGCTTTTTCTCAAAAGTCCGTATAAAAGAATCGGTGCTTGGTGCACAAGGAAATTTAACTTTTAAAACTACATATTACTGCCTGTTTTGATTGAGTACGTCAGAGCCTTGGAGCCAAAACAAACTGCACTGACAACATAATCATAATTAACCTGCGCACAGGTAGACAGTTACTCAAAAACCAAACACGCACAAAAAACACTCACACAGCGCGGAACTATCAACTGATTTGTATTTCAAACTTCCTTTTCTTCGACCCCAAGGAATAGGTTGCCAAGGAAGAAAAGGGGAAAGACAAGGCAAAGAAAGGAAAAGCGAAAAAAAGAAGAAAAGGAGAAACAGAAATGAACAAAAAATGTAAATTGAAGAAAATGAAGAGGAAAATAAAGGAGAGTAATACTAATACAGCCGAGTCCAAGAGTTACAAAAATACAAAAATAATTACAAAATTAATCACGAACATATATACCCAGGTGATATGCTGGTCTACTGTCGACTACGCTCTTGGCGAAAATAGTTCGTGTGGTGCAAAAAGTCCAAAAGTTACAAAAATTAATTGTTAAATAATGCACTGACAAATGGAGCCAATGTGGCGGTGATCTGCCTCAAAAAACAAAGCTTCGGTACTCGGCGCATTTCTAGTGTGTAGAACCGCTGATGTTAAAGGTGCGTTAAAATTAAAAGTTCAATGTCTTATTTCGCCAACTGAGACGTGACCTGATACACTTGCTTATGCCTGCGTCTCCACCGATCGGAGCGAGTGTAGGTGAGGGAAATAAAAAGAGGCAAAATGTTTGGCAAGCTCTGCCTGAGGGGCTGCAAAGCAAGGCGAACCATATAACACTATGTTTTCGATAAAGACGAATATTTTTAAACTGACATCTAAACTACTATGCTTCATCTTACCTTGTCTAGGGCCTTTCAGAGTCGATCGAACGCCAGTTTATAAGTGACGTCACCTCGCTGCTCGGTCGTGTATCAGTGCGCAAGGTGAAATGTGGCTGGTTGGAAGTCCGTCGTAAGTGCGGTGTGGATGAATCGTTAATATATGTTTTTTAGGACGTCATGACTTCGTGTATTCTGCTCGATTTACTCCACAAGTTAAAGATTCTTTGGTGATCGTCACTGGAACCTCTTGGACGTACCGAGGTTGACATGCAGTGGTGCAGTCTCCAAATTGTGAGTAGGATCGGTGGGATGGCACAGTATGCTTACACAGAAGCGAAGCCCCAGAAGCCTTGCACGTTGAGCGGTAGCTGGCTTCTCAGAATCTCTTCGCTTCAGTTCTTGTGCCACACGGAAAATTGGAGTTTTAGTCCCACAACGGATCAGGTAGGCCTGGACAATGTAACGTCGAATCGAAGAAGCTAGCTGAGCTTAAGGCGTGTTTTTTTTTTCATCGACCGAGAGCCAGCCTGCACAGTGGCAGACGCCATGTCTTCGGTCGACAGGTTGCTGACGCTGATTCGATACAAGCTCGACCGCAAGCTGGGAGACTTCAAGGCCCGCTTTCGCGAAGACCGCCGTCCGGCCAACACCGGTGCCAACCCCTGGAGCCCCACCACGGAGATGCTGGACTCCCTGCGTTGCCGGAAATTTGGCCGCTTCGTCTGCAAGCTATGCACGCGGGGAGACCTCGTGAGGCGCTTGAGACCGGCGAGCTAGAAGTCAGCAGCTCATGGCCGCCCCGAAAAGATTACCATCTCGAAAACCGCTGCAAGGCCTACGCTCTTCTCTCTTTTTATTATCCCATCATCATCTTCGTCCCACAAATCATCATCATCAACTTTTTGTGTAAATCGATAAAACTGCCTCCAAGTAGGCTACGTGGGCAAAAACTGTGCATGGACTACTTGCATTTCCTCGTCGGCTGCACACCTGGAGTTCTACTCAGGAGTGCAATAAACCAGTATTGAACATATTGAACCCTAATCAACTCCAACGTATCACTTTTGCGAAATGTCTTGCCTGCATAAACTCGTAGGACAGAGCTCTTGTGTCGGATATGAAAGTGCTGCTCCCGACTAATATAAGCTCTACTAGCACTATACTACAGTAAGCTGTTGGGAAGTGATGACTGACGAAACACGCGCGGCGGAACGTAGCTTTTTCTGTTCTTTTCAGAGCCAATAAAGACATTCGGCACTGACGAATAAACATCTTTTCGCATTGGACACCAGGCATGCTTCCGGTGGCACTTTTATTCCGCAGCTCCGCTGTTGCGATCCCGTCGACACACGCTTCCAACGCTGTGTTACCCGAAACGGTATAAACGTCTGATACCCTACTCGAGAGGACTTCGACCTGTGCGAATTCAAACGTAGCCATTTTCGAAATCTTATAAATTATTCTTACTTGTAGTTAGGAAAGTGCGCGAAATATATACACCTGCAGCCCTGGGAGTGCAATTAATGTTGTTCCATTTTGCAGTTAGTTAAGAAGCAAAGATTGACGGAGTAGAAATGGAGTTGTCCAATATTTAAGATTTATTTCAGTGCCGATCGGTCAAGCTCTGAAGGTTAAAAATCAGGCGACAATAAGAAATAAACCAAACATACCTTTTTTAAAAGAAAAATTCCCAAACCAAGTTCTATATTTTAGGCACGCAGCACAAAATAATCACCCAGCTCAGAAGTGCACGAGCACTCAAGCCCTGCAGTTGCAGGAACGTCAAGCTCCTGCAAAGCAAGCCCATTGTGCAAGGGTTGTCTTGAGAGGGTATAGCAGACTTGGATGAGTATGAAAGGGGCCTGACGATGACAGCCCTGCCAAGAGTTTCGTCAAACTGCTGCGGAAAAGTAACACCACCTAAGTGTTAGCATGTAGAGAGCAATTCTCTAGCCGAGCTACGCCACGGCTAGGCATTCTTGAATGAATTCATGCACGCATACAAGGCGAGGGCCGCTCGAGGGGGTGTAGCAGACACAGACGAGCCTGCAGAGGTCTCATGACGACAAGCACGGAAGAGGGCGACACCAAATTTCTGCGGAACAAGAATATTGCGCAACTATTGGCATGTACAGAAAAATGCGGAGTGCAAGTTACCGTGATTCCATTTCAGGGGTTGCTGACGTCAGAACGCACGAGTTCTGATTGGCTCTGGATGAAGAATAGTGGGCAGACCTCAAAGCAAGCTACATTGAGGTCTAACCACTATCCTTCAATTAGGAGCTATTAGAGCTCGGCGTTCGGACTACACCACAACCCCTGCAAGAGAAGCAGACGAACTTGCGATCCGCATATTATCCTACAACTACGCCAAGGTTGGGAAGTATCGAATAAGTTCACGCTTACGTACCATCTGAGGACAGTCTTGAGGGGTGTAGTGCACGCATGCGTAGAAGGGCGTCCTGGGGAAAGGCTTCAGGAAGGTGGCATTGCATCGCAGGTGTGCAGGGCCGCTTAACACAAAAGGGATTAACATCCCGTGTCTTCATCGCTTGACTCATCGCCGCTATCACTCCCCTTTTTAATGACATCCCAGTAAAGAACAATGTCTGAGAGGCAATCTGCTTCCCACATCTTATGTTCCGCGTCAACAACAGCTTTGACATAAGCCTTCAAGTTAAAAGAACGTCACTTGACGGAGAGCCTCGGTAGTTAGCAGCTCACCTTTCCCAGCTTAAACATCTTTATTTTACTTGCAATGTAGCCCTTCACTTGGCTCTAGACAAGCTGAATGGGTGTTACGTTCGAGAATAAGTTGTAGTTGGGCAAGTTGGTACATCTTAGATTCAAAAAGCGCCAAAAAAACAAGGACAACAGGTTGAGTTCTCAGTAGTGAGGTGGAAAACGCAGCATTTTGTGCCCATGCTGCTCAGTAATGTCATCGACGCGGTATTTGTCGAGAACTGCTCTTGCCGACTTAGCCTTCTCCACGAGGCCCAGAAGCTCAGCTTTGAGGCTGGTTAAATCTCAGATTAAGATTAAGCGTCTGTTGCTGAACCAGACCTTTATAGCTTGTTTCCTTGTGTGGGGGTGCTTGGAAGAGAGTGAAGCCTAACCGAGTGGTATGAATCCGTTGTTCATGACGATGATGCTGTTTGTCTTCAAATTGGGCAACAGCTTCTTGAAGCGCTTTCCATCTGTCTCCTGATGGGTGTCACCGCTACCCTTTTTTGCCCTGAATACTTCGGCAGCACTGTCAACAAAGCCCTCGCTGGTCTTAACGCGGACCATAATAGGTCGCTCTCGTTTCACAGAGAAATTCTTGAGTCCAACTGTAAAGCCTTTGTTAAAGGCATCACTTGGCGTCGTCATAGAAGTGCCCACCCAAACCTTCAACTGTGTGTGGCCAGCGTTGACCTGTCTCATCCAGGTAGTAGGCCGACCTGTTCTTCTGAAGGTGCTGCTTTATTGTCCGGAGGTATGTCGCACGCCAGACCACGGGATGCATACGCTCCATCAACAGAGTTCCTTTTACACTTGGTGAATGTGAACCCCAGCTTCAGTCAAACTCCCCACAAAACTGAGTGGCTGATTGTTGGGAACTCCTTATTTTCCTGGACCGGTAATTATAATTCAATACCGGTAATTATAAATAAAAAAATATTATACGTGGAATACTTTTGTACGTGACCATTCTAATTAAACTTTGGTCGTATTTTAGTTGTTACACTTTATTTAATGCCAATATTTTGTTTCACACTATTGGTGCATAAAAATAGTATGATTTGTGTTTGTCTGCACAATCGAGATAAGTTTGAACAGGACATATCATCTAAAGTAATACCTCCCACCATGTCAGGACCTCGTCCACATTGTTTCCCAGCAATATTGTCTGCATAGCGCTGTTGGGTGCTCCAAGTAAATGTACAGTCAGAGGCAATTTGACCTGCGACAACGTAGACGCTGGCGGGGCAGGCAAACTGCCGCATTTGGCGCAGCGGTCGCCGCGGCGTTCTGGGAACGAGACTCGGCGGACTGTTCCACTCTGTAGAAGCGGGGGGGGGGGGGTGATTAAGGCGGTAGGGAGACATGACGAAGGGCCGGCTATGCGGCGTGGCATTTCGAAGCGGTTAGCAAAATACGTCGACTTATATTTTTTAAGTATTTTAATTGTTCCCTTGGCAAGGCTATTTCGGTTTGCTTTCGCTCTGGCGCTCATATCTTAGCATGAGTTTGTAAAGCCGTCGGGCATTATTACCAGTTCTTTCGCACGTAATGATTCCAACTTGATCTCAGTTTGCGGTTCGCGGTTCAGTCTAACAAATGTATAACTAAAAGTAAACGTATACCTTTTCCTCACATATCTGTAAAAATATTATGCCACATTTACAACCAACATGTTCATTGTTTTGTTTCAGAAATATAAAAAAAATTTTTTGCATACACATAAAAAGTAAGCGTCAGATTTATGTCAATTGCTGGCCGATGAGTTTATCCCAACTTCTCTCGAAGTCGCCAAGACTGCTTAAGTTTGTTCGTTTTATTCGGGTGTTGGAAGCATGGGATATACTTTTATCTTTGTTTTAGCCCGACTTATAAGATAAGCTGATCTTGAGGCGACTAACAGACGTTGCCGTAATGTCACGGATGCCACTAGAAAATAGAATTAGTATATGTGCCCTGTCTCAGGACGGACAAAGTCAAAGAACTATAGCTTCTAGATTTGAATATGCACTGAACACTGTAAATAGAATCGCGCGAGCGTATAGGAATGAAGGGCGAATAGCTGATGCGGCGCACAGGCGAAGAACCCATTCAACGACTGGTCAGGAGGACGAGCAGATTGCTAGTGCAGCTTTTGACCAGCCAAGTATAACAGCAGCAAATATACGAGGGCAGTTGGGCCTTCAAGTTTCGCTCCGAACCATCAGGTGGCGGCTTCACGACGCAGGGCTTCAGAGTCGTATTGCATGTCACAAACCGCTCCTGACTTTATGCCACAAGGAGCAAAGACTTGCATTCGCAGAGTCCCACCGGGACTGGGATGCCAGCGACTGGGCCTCAGTCATCTTCACAGACGACTCTACGTTCACGTCTGATTGGGACCAGCGGAAACGTGTGTGGCGTCCTACTTGCAAACGGTGAGACAAAAAAACCAAATACTGAACTTCTCTTGGCCTTCTCTCTTCTAGTTGAGTGAATAGGTGTTGCTTTATTTTGTACAGGTATGACCCTCACTACGTGCAAGAAGTGGCAACGAGTGGTCGTTGTTCGGTCAGCGTATGGGGGGCCATAACTGCGCAAGGACTGGGTCCACTCATGCAAATCGACGGAAGGCTGACGTCGGAGAAATACTGTGACATACTCTGTTATACCTTGCTTCCTTTCGCCTTCGATGGTCAGTTCTCCGATGCCTGCTTTATCTTGCAACAAGATAACAGTCCGATTCACACGGCTGGCCGGGTGCAGAGCCTGCTCGACGGCTTAGGTGTAAGGCAATTGACACGGCCAGCAAGGTCGCCGGATCTATATGTCATCGAGAACATATGGGGACTAATGAAACATAATTTCTTGACGCGTGACCTTCATCAGGCTTCTTCAGAAGTCCTTTGGGAAGCAGTCGCACAAGAATGGACCAACCTCCAGTGCATCCCGAGCCTCACCAACAACCTCTATGAGTCCATACCCAGGCGCTTTCGAGAGGTGATAAGCACTGAGGGAGCGGGAGTGCGCAATTAGTAGTGTCGAATGCCCACGTTTTTTTTTGTTATTTTTTTGCTTACTGAAAATAACTTCTGGCTAGATGTGATTAGGAATCGCATTATTCTTTTAATAGATACTAAGACGAATTAATTACTTTTCGTGTTATGAGGAAATAAGAACTATGCTGAAGACAATGTTTCTGTTCTTGCAGCCGCAAAATTCCCGAGCACACGCACACAGAATCAGACACAGAAAAAACTATCCTTCTGCAGTCCTTTTACCTTGGCCGTTCACAGTATTATTAGAAAAACTTCAATGCTACCATATAATGAGTACACGCCTATAAATGAACTATTAGTCATTCTTAACTTACTTTCCATGATCAAAATAAAACAGCGAAGCGTTTGACCCCTTGAGAAAGTACAGTCAAAACTTACAAAGAGAAGGCGAAAGATAAAACGCAGGAAATATATTGTGCAAAAAAGAGCTTATCTGATATGACAGAAGGCCATTCTGGCGCGAGGGACATTTGTTTTGACTCGACCTCCCGCGGCAGCGAAACTTGGACCGCTCCCGTAGCCTGTTCCCAGCGCGAAAAAGCGAACGCAGCGCTGCGTACGGCAATTGTTCCCCGTGGCCGCTCGCTCCGTTGTCGCAGGTCAAATTGCCTCTGACTTTACAAGGTGGTTCTTACAACGAAGACGCTAAATACAGCTGATATCGTGCAGTATTAAAAGCTTCACGATATGACTGCAGTTAATACCATCACGTTTTGCTTCGTTTCCTTTGAAAAAGAAATTGCTGCGCCTCTTTTGAAAATTACACGTGCACTGCAATTATTGCCAGTGACTCACCATGTGATTTAGCAGGCATGAGTAGCGGTGTCTAGGAAACCGTAGGCAGAGAGGACTATTTACGCGTTTTGTTTTGTTCTATCGAGGCATGCATACATGCATCGTTTTTAAAAGGGTCCTTGCCTGTTTCAACGTTGGACTAATGGTTGCGGCGGAAGAAATCGTGCACAATGAGCAGCAATGATTGGTGGTGGAAAGAGTCCAGTGCATTGGGTGTCGGCGGAACGTATTATTTTCTTGCTCTCTGGGGCGACGGCACCGACGGTGTGCCAGCAGACGTGCTCGCCTTAGCAAGTTTTTTTCCATCTGAGGACAATTCTGTAGCTCATCTCCGTTAGCTCAGATGATCTTTGGACGATCGCTGTGTACGACTCAATCGGAGACTGAGAACGAAGTTTGTAGTACACGTTAAGTACTACATGCCACGCTTTCTGTTCCAGATGTGAATTTTCTTACAACAACTGTTTGGAAGCGAGCTGACAAAGTAAAAAATGCAACCCCTGACTGAGACGCGCCGGCTAATGCCTCTGCAGCAAACGAAAGTACCGAAAGCGAAAACCAGTTACACATATGGCATGTGATATTTTAAAGAAACATCAAGGTAATTTTGAAAGTTCGAATTATTAAATCGAATAAACATTAACTCTGGTTCAGTTTGTACATAGTAACGTTTAAAGGAAAAATTTCAATTTTCAAGAAATCATTTTTTTGCAATACGATATTCAACACTAGCGATTGTACCATGAATGTTGAATAAACGAGCGTGACGGCAACGACAGCTCTGCCAACCAAAAGTTTAATTTCTCTAAACATGCTACATACTCATATATTAAATATCAGGATTGAGAGCTACATTAGAACAGAAATTATATGTCACTGGTACAAAACACGAGCATTACGTTAAGGACACAGGCTACGCGCCGTGTTCTATCAAAGTCGTTGACGTAATACTTTGCGACGAAAACGAATGCCTTGACACAGCCGGGTCACAGCCCCTAATTTTCCGCCGCGGTTCTACAGAAGATGAGATGAAATATAGTGCCGTAGAAAGTGTAAGGCGTAGCAGCCTACACGATAAATGTTGTCTCGTCAGTACTTAAAAAATGCAAAAAAAAATCAGATTTGTTTACCGTGCTGTTTCACGCAGACAATATGACAAATGAATTTAAGAGGTCAAAGCGAATTTCTGGGTGAGCGCATTTAGTCTTTGCTTGAATACAATCTCTTGACTTACCGACCAAAATACCTCCCAGAGCCATGCACAAAACCCAGAATTTCATCGCGGGTAAAAGCTTTCGAACCCCGAAGACGACTGACTATTGTTTCCTCAAACTCTACGGCCGACCTTTAAGGTGAAGTGCTGAGCCTCAAAAGAGCTAAAAGATTGTGCCAACAAATGAAAAAAACAAAGCATGTCTACTCCCGTAGAAAAAAAAACAGAATATACGTCGGAGAAAAAGCGTATCTCCTGTCTAATGTAAAGTACCCCAGCTTTTTCCAAAAAATGCATACGAATAAACTAAATTAGCTACTCTTTAATGATAAACCATTTGTGCAAAATAACAACGTGTGCGCTAGGTTTTAATTAATTTATTTGTTAAGTTATATCCTACCCACTTGGTAATTCAATAAAAACAAATTATTTGCTACCCTCAAGGCAGGGTCCGAAAAATGTGTTACATTCATGGCAACCGAAGACCTTCTTGATAACGGTTGATCGCAATAGAGCTTCGAGAGCTGAAAAAACGCTCTACACTATCAATAGTGACAGATGGGCCAGTTGGTACATGACTTATTTTGACAAATTCATGATGTATCCATGGTGTATCCTGACGACGCTTCAAGGTAATAATTCTTGACTGAACAAACATATCAAAAATAGTCTTAATTATATTATTAAATACGTTCCACAGTAAGCTAACGTCACCTGCTTCGCTCACTACCCCAAACACCGGGAAAAATACATCAATATTAAAAGACAAACTAGAATAATCATCCCTGTCAAACAACTACACTTTTTGTAGAACGTAAGAGAGCACTGCGCTCAAAAGAACAGGGCACAATTGCGATTACAGCCTCAAGCATCGTTAACACACTTGGAATCGAGTAGACCCAAGAGAGACAAGACCGGCGTTAAGGCCTCTTGCGACGGCGTAGGGCCTACTCTGCAGTAGCGAATCTGGTCCTACGCCGTTGCAAGAGGCTTAAAAACGAGTGTTGTCCCTCTTTGTCCTACTCGGTTGCAAGTCTGTGAACGGCGCTTCATGGTCACTTATACCGAGGGTAACAGCAAGACCAGAGACGGCCCAAGCACGATTACTGAGCATTAAGTCCAGAACACGTGAACACCTAGTACCGATCCTCATGGGTTATGTAGCAAACTGACGGAGATCGTAATCATTGACAAGATTTACAAATGCTGAGTATATTCCCGTCTGGTTGGAAGTAGACGGTTTGAGATCCGTCCAATGAACATCAATTAAATTAAAATCACCGACGGTGAGAAACAATCCTGCTTCCATGACAGATAAAGCGATATACAATGAAAAAAAAAGGCTGTTGTTGCTTAACGGCGATCTATATAGTGAACCAGCGTTAAGATAGTCACCGTTTGACAAGGAAGACTCGACACCAAACTGATTCGCACAATTAGTCGGTGAATTGTAGCAAGCAACGTTTAAACTTTCACGAATCAGCAGAAACAACCCCCGCCGTCTCTATTGCGATCCTTACGATTAACAGCGAAGTGCACTATGAAAACTTTCTGATCGAAGATCGACTCCTCGAGCCAAGGTTTGGTTCCAGTGAGTATGCGAGGATTAGTGACCGATATAAGTTTAGCGAAATCGTCACTCTTGCTACAAATACTTCTTCAATTGGACATTTTAAACCACAAGGCCATTCTTAACCGCATAGCTAAGTCTTGATTGTTAGGTGTCATTACATTTGACAGAGAGTGTGACTGGATCGACGAAAAACACTCAGTCACTTAGGTGTAAGCTGTTATACAGATGTTGAAACTTTGCATTTTGGGTTTTAGAAAATTCTAGAAATATTTTACGTGCATTTCTGGTCTTCAACGAAATCTTCGCTGCGCGAGTAGTCAGGGTTCTAAAGTTCTTACGTTAACCCCTGAATTTGGCGTTATCGTCATAACGTTGGTAAAAGTATACTGTCCCACGACAAAACTTGCAAGAAGTCATGGTTTGTTGAACATAGATACTTTAAAACTTTGAAATTCACGGAGGTAGCACTGCGAAACTAGTTTTGTTCTGCTAATATTTCTCCACACCACCCCACGGTAGCAAGAAATTGTCGAAGGAAAGGAATATGAAAATTGCAGCCGTCCTTCCTCCCTTCTGCTATAAAATCTAAGGGTTCATAGCCTTCACATGTTACATAAACAAAACCAATCTTTCCCCTAAAAAGCAAAATAGTATGGCTCAACTTTGAAACCCAAAGTCTCGAACAGTGACTTTTATCATAACTCAGAAGTAAAATGACCCCGTGTACTAACCGAACCTTGACGAAATAAGCGTTACATCTTTTTGTAAATGATCTGTTATTCTAAAGAAAACTCAGAACCAATAATTTGGTGCTCTGAAAGCAGTTATTTGTAGGATACTGTATTTTTCAATTTTTGATTTTCAATTTTTGTGTTTATTGGGTAAATCCGAATATACGATATTTTCACAAGCACGAGTTTTTCGGATTTTTTCCGGAATTTATCCGATAACAGGGAACCCCATGTATTGGTTACAGCCCTTGCTATGCAGAAAACAACCGATATTAGAAAAGTTATATGGTCACCAAGGAGCGGGGAAATTGGAGCTTTCCATTGTCCGTCCTGTTTTTTCCCCGTGCTGGGCTGTCATGACAGTATTAAAGTAGCTCGCCTGCACACTTGGTTTAGATTCAATAAATACAGAAGTGACAAAAACGGCACGAAAAAGCGGCATTGAAGTGACGCCACCCGCTAAACTTAGCGGGCATGCGACTGCTAACATTTATCAGACGGTGGTCACTTCTTGTGACCCCGTCATGTGATGACCCTGAAATTTCTTCTTGTCACTGAGA